>WBNM01028457.1:0-52734 GCA_013399055.1 Ramphastos sulfuratus | reverse complement strand
CTACAGGAAGGCTGGGGAGGGACTATTGATAAGGTCTTGCAATACCAGGACAAGGGGCAATGGGTTTGAACTGGCAGAGGGGAGATTTAGACTGGATGTTAGGAGGAAGTTGTTTGCAGTGAGGGTGGTGAGACACTGGCACAGGTTGCCCAGGGAGCAGCTAGCAGCCACTCCTGTCACCTGTAAGACAGGCTCTGATCTATGTTCTGGCACTGTTCTAGTGTCAATAACTGTGAAATTGCTTGAAAACTCTTCCCATCAATTTAAGTACATGCACAGCTTGCTGGGAAACAGTGTCCCATCACAGATGAACTTACTGTGGGCTAACTCAGCATACTGCCCTGCTCCCGTTGGCAGCAGGAGTCAGAACTTTGACTTTTGATTGTAGAATAAAGAAACATCACTTCCTGAGCTTGACAAAAAGAAAAATCTTAGCCACAGCCTTCACAGCATTTGAGAGCTTCTTTTCTCAGAGGCCTCATCATCACTAGAGAGGTGCAGTAAGCCTGCAGAGCAAGCTCTATTACCACAGTAGAGCACCTTGATGTCATTTTGGGAACTCCATCTGAAGGACAGACAGGAGCCACTACAATTGTTAACTAGAAGAAATTTCCCTTTAAGAATTATGGGAATGCATGGACCAGCAGCTACCTCTGAACCTTTGCCCTTGCCTCGTTCATAGTTCATCAGGACCTTTTGTGAGTGCTGTTTTCAAGTTAGCAGGAAACCTGGGCTGAAAACTCTGCAGCAGCTGGAAAGTCTCTTCCCTGAGGAGTACTGAGTTGGCAGCCTCCAAGCTTCCAGTATCAGAAGCAAAGTTGAAGCTGAATGCCCAGAGGTGAAGTGTCCTCTTTAACTGTGCATTGCCACTGCCTTTGAAAGCCTACACAGAGGAGTCTGTAGGGCTACAAAGGGCAGTGCCTGGCCTTGCTGAGCTTAACATACCCAGACCCTCTGGTATCTTAGCATGGGCTCTTCTAAGCCCTGCCAGCCTGAACTTTGCAGCGTCTCAGTGAATCAAAGTCATCTGCAAACCTGAAGCTTGTTCTCTCTCCTCTCAGGTGCAGAATACCATTTTCCTGGAGAGCTGTTATTTCTGAATGTCCATGTGTGAGCATGGGGTGGAGAAGTAAAAAGCATTCATGTTCTCCACAGCCAGAGATGAGCTATTGAAATGGAAGTTGTTAGACAGAAGCACCGCTTGTCTGAAGGGCGGTGTACGCTGCTGGGTTCTGAGGTTTTCCAGAATAGAATCATAGAACTGTAAGGGTTGGAAGGGACCTCCAGAGATCACCCAGTCCAGCCCTCTGCCAAAGCAGGATCACCTAGGGCAGGTCACACGGGAGTGTATCCAGGTCTTCAAAGTCTCCAGAGAAAAAGAGACTCTACAACCTCTCTGGGCAGCCTGGTTCAGTGCTCTGTCACCCTTCCAGCAAAGGATTTTTTTGCTCGTGTCAGATCTCAGCCTGGATCCTTACTTGTCCAGGTGGAACCTTCAGCCCTGTGCTACCAAAGCTTTTGCAACCTTTTCTTATGAGCATATTAAACCCTAGTGTTGCCATACTTCATATGGCAATAATTATGTCCTGTGCCTCTGTTCTGGATAACATTTAGCTTTATTATAATCATTATTACTTGCTACTGTTCCACTGGGAGCACTGCTTTGCATTTAATTATGGATCACTTGCAAATAACCTTTATGGCCTTGAGTCAGCAAATGTTTCTAGCAGGTGTGCCCATTTTAAAGCAAGTGAGTGAGCCCACTGCTGGCTGTGGTGCTCAGATCCTCAGTTATTCTTTGTGCCCAGCATCCACTGCTTTTGTGAACCCTAGAGCTGAAAAATGCCTGCATGCAGGTTGGAACTGTGCATATTCTTCCAGCTCCCTGACCTACTTAGGAGGTGTTTCAGTGAGGCCCAAAATTGCCAAGCATGTCATAATCTTAAGTCAGCATCTTACACAAGACTGGGGCAATCCATTAGCATTATATAGGATTGAAGGGCTTTGAGACTTCTAAGAAGGAGCAGCTATGCTTTTTGTCACCAAGCAGGACCCTGTCTTCCATGTTTTCCTTGGCTCAATCTAAGTTGTAGCAAGAAGGATCTATACCAGAAGTAAAACTTGGCTGAATGATACAGTGTGGAGCAGGATGTGCCAGGCACATCCTGAGCATTGTATATTTTAATGGGCTAGTTGGAAATGCCTAATAAGATACTGGGTGTTTGAGTTATTAGTTGGCTGCCTGTGTAATTACTTCTGTTTAATATTTAATTGTGTTGATCTTTCTGTCTTCTCTTTGTTACACATAGAAAATAGATCCCTCTTTTTTGTTGTTTTTGTCTATTCACAGGCACTGGGCTACAGGGTAGCAGGCTTTGGGGGCTAATCTTTCTGATTGTTCAAATGTCACCATAAAATGTTTAGCATCTTGATAACTCTGAAGCTATCACAACAGATTGGATGGCAACAATTAAAATTATGCTAACATCACTAAAACAGATATAACAGAGTGATGCTTGTTAAGCACTTAATGATCCCTTTCTCCAAGGAATTCCATTTCAGTTTCTTTATGCTGCCTGATTGCTTTGCTGCATCCTGCAGGGTGGGTTTTTTTTTTTTTTTTTGGTGGGCTGCCACTCTGTGTAATACATATTCAGACCCTTCTCTGCAGCTCTCCTCGTGCCAATCAAGGATGCAAATGGAGGTCTGTAGGGCTGTGTGATCAGAATTTCTTGCTGGTTTGCAAGCCTGTAGCTAATGGAGTCAATAAGGATCTGATGTGTAACACCATAAAAGTAATGAGACCTTGGATCTGGCTCCCTAGTAAACATCAGTGTGGACCTACTCCAGCCACTACTGTTATCAATGAGAGGCTTTTATTGACTTTAATGGGAGCTGAATTAAGCCTTGTCTGTGGTTTGAAAATTCAGCTGCTGATGTTGGGGCTGATCCTTGGCTGGTGTAACCTGGCTTGGTGCTCCTGGCAATCAGCCAGCCATTCTGTCTGACTCACTCCCCTGAGGATGGGGCAAGCAGCACCCTGTCCTAAACTGCTGCTCCAGTGCTGCACATGCTTCAGCAGTGCTTTCTGTTGGGCTGGGGGGGCTCTGGGTTTTGTTTCATTCAGCAATTCACTTAGGATCTTAAAGTGCTCCATGAGCATTGTTTAAAAAGTGTAATTATCTTTGGAGGGGGAAAAAAAATTGTTCCACTTGAAATAGATTCTGATAATCATTATTTGGAACTTTGGTAGTTTTACATTTCCATTGTTTGTCTTTTATTTTGGCTGCAAGGGGAAAAATGAGCCCAACAAACTCAGTTGGTAGGAAAAGCAGTTCTTAGAAATTTGGAGACCTTTTCCTGCAAATGCTGATAGAAAAAGCTTTAAAGGTTTTGTGAAGTGCCCTTGCTTTGGGGTTTTATTGGGATGAATGGGCAGAGAAGACAGTGACTCTGTGTGGATGAAAGGCTTATTGAATATAATTTTGTGGCTCATCTAGATTATGAACCACTTAAGAAGCAGGAAGGGTAGCACAGCTTTAGGTACTAGAATGAGTATAAAAGAACCTGTAAAATTCTTTAAGCTGAGGCTTATTCTGGCTTCTCTTCTTTGAAAGGATATAGAAAATACATCCTTTGGGAAGTCTTCTGGGCAGCAGAGCTCTCCAAGGACAGGCTTGAAAGCATATTAGATTGATGTTCTGGAGTTGCTTCAAGAATGCTTGGCCAGTGTGAGATGGCAACTGTACCCACCCTGAAAATCAGGGAGGCAAATGTGTACCTACTTCTGAGCTGTCATTTGTGTATGGGCTTACTCCACAACAAGGAAAATCAACACAGAGCTGTTTCCTCCAACATGGTGATGCCCATTTATACCAGCTGAAAATCTGAGTCTGTCTCCTGATCTATACACAGATACTACTGCTTGCTTTTTGTTCTTTTTCTATATTTTTTTGTTGTTGTTTTACATTTTTTTTTTTCCCACTCACTTGAGTGTTTTTCCCAGCAAAGACAGTGAAAACCAGTTGGATGGACTTACATGAGTGAGAAACTTGCCCTGTATGTATCATAGAATTGTTTCAGTTGGAAAAGCCCTCTGAAATCATCAAGTCTAACCATCACCTAACACCACCATGGCTACTAAACCATGTCTCAGAGTGCCACATCTGCTCTTTGAACACCTCCAGGGATGGTGACTCCACCACCTCCCTGGGCAGCCTGTTCCAATCTCTGACCACTCTTGCAGCAAAGACATTTTTCCCTATATCCAACCTAAAGCTCCCCTGGTACAACTTGAGGCCATTTGCTCTTTTCCTGTCACTTGTTACTAGGGAGAAAGGAAGTATTTGGCTGTGTTGGGAAGCAGGATGCAATGACCTTGAAATCTCTTAGCAGGCTGGGTGCTGGCAGTAATGTGGCTCAGCTTCCAGCAAGTGGATCTTTTGTTCAACCTGGGAGTCTGCTGGGGCTAGTGCTTGACCATGTGGATGTCTACCTACAGAAGAACATGTCCTGATATGCTCTGGATGCTACAGGCCTCCTGTGCTTCCTGATAGCTTTCCCCTCACTCATAGAATTGTGGAATCATAGAATGGTAAGGTTGGAAGTGACCTCAAAGATCATCTAGTTCCAACCCCCTGCCATAGGCAGGGACACCTCCCTACTGACCTGTTTGCCTCTACATGAGACAGAGCAATTGGTGAGGTTAGAGTGCATTGATGGGAGTTCTGGTACAGGGTGGTTTAGAAGTGATCTTTTTCCAGAAGGTCTAAAAATGCTTCAGAGCTCTAAGATTAATTTGAGAACTCCCCCTTCAAGTTGATCGTTTTGAATGTTGCTATAAATAAACTCTCTGCTGCTCTAGTTTTTAGCAGGGAGGTTTGTTTGCCTGGCACTACCAGACTTACTCTGCTTTTCAGACTTAAGTTGGGAAACAAGAGGCTCTGTTGGGCTCCACCAGAGAATTTTGTTTTTCTTTTGTTCTTTGGAGGTTAAGTTCCATGAGGTTGGTGATGATAATCCCCTTTCAAAATGGTGTTTGCCACTTAAGCTGTTTTTTCTGGTATGCTGCTTGGTTGGTTTGGTGTTTGTGGTTGGTGGTTGTTTTTGTTGTTGTTGTTGTTGTTTTGTTTGTTTTCACAGTAAACTAAAGCAAGAAGGTGAAGTGGTTTTTATTTTCCTGCTTTCCTGTGTTCATAGGCTTTAACATCTGGCCTCCATCCCCTTCATTCTATGTGCTTCTGGGCAACCTACTCTGAGTGACCCTGCTTTAGCAGGAGGGGTTGGACTAGATGTCCAGAGGTCCCTTCTGACCCTTACCATGCTATGATTATGTGGTTCACTATCAAACCATGCAGCAATAAGCACAGATGTCACAGCTCATTGTTCTGCCATGGGATGCTCCTCTTGTCTGAAAAATAACCACTGTTTGTGGGTGGAAATTGTCTTTGCTTTTTCTTTTTCTTTTTTTCCCCTGGGAAATTCTTTTTTCCTCTTTGGAATTGCACCTTTTCTGCTGTGTTTAAGGATTTCAGGTCATGACAGTATTGAATAAAGCTAAGAAATAAAGCCAAGCTCAGCTAAAACACAAGGGAGGATTGGAAAGGTCCAGAGAACAGTCATTAGAGAGAGAGTGTATGGCTTGACAGGTCTGCAGAGCCAGGAAGGTGCTACAGGTACATTATTTCAGCTAAGCATCCCTGCATTCTCAGCTGCTCTTGTTATGCTGGTGAGTAGAAGGATTTCTTCAGTGTTGCTGCTGTTTACTTCTGTTTGTTAGTGTTTGAGCTTATGAGCTGTGTGAAAGCAGTTTAACTTCTCACATGGAAATTTCATACAGGTGCTGGGGAAAATGTGAGCAGAATGTACATTGCAGTGTTGATTTTAAAGCCCTGAAGTGTGGGAGCCTCCTGAATTGTGTTGCTAAAGTGTGGAGCAGTTCTTCCACCTATTCACCTTGTTTGCCAGTTTTTATTTTTCTTTTTAGCAACCAGATACTTTGTTTGCTCCTATCTGTTTTCTGAGGAAGAGTTCATTTTCTTTCCCATCAGCTCCCAGTGCCTGTTGGTCCTTCATCTCCTTGTGTACCTCTGCTTATTACCTCTCCCTGACCCACTCTGTTTGGTCTTACTTTGTCACCGTTAAAAGTTCAGGCCACAAAGACTTTGCCCTTGTCGTCTTCATGTGCAATTAGCACAGACTGTTAGACAGTAGACTTAAATCCCACTGCTGCTGAGGGCACTGGGAGCCTGGCCATGGAGTTCAGGGCGGGGTTAGCATTTGGGCACATTAGAGCCTTTCAGTGCAGTGCAGCTTCCAAGTAATTTAGAATATTAGATAGAATCATATTGATAATTATTATTAACAAACATGTCAGAATGAAGTCCTTAGGAGCCTTTAAGAAGCTGTTTTTACACAACCACTCCTGGTGTGCTGAGATTAAATGTCCTGTCAAGCTGGACATGTGTACACTTCCAGGCATAAGCTGACCTCTCCAGTAGCTGTAATTAGAAACAATTTTCAGATTTCTCTGATGAGTTTCTTTTCACAGTGTGCACACACACACAGTCCCCACAGAGATGAGAAGCAAACCCTGTTCTGGAATACAGCTACATCCCCAGCTGTCTTCACATTACTCCAGAGTGCCTGTAAGAGCCAGAAAATAGCTGCAAGCTTATAAATTCATTCCCCCCCCCCCACCTCTTTTCTCCAGTTATCAAATGTGCTTTACTCATTCCAGCCTGTTGCTGTGGAGATAGGTGCAATATAGGAACCTTGGCAGTATGACAGGCAATTAAAATACCAAGATGTTTAGCCATGTATGAGTATTTTCACACAGTGAGACCTCCTAAGCTTAGCCTGCTGCTGACATTGTTAGTTATTGAATCAATTGCATGAGCTGAGGTTGACAGGTGTAATTATATATTTCTATGGTGATTATGTATGGCCTGTCATAGAGCCCAACGTGCCTGTAACTTTGCACTCATTTAGTAGTCATTTATGGAGTGAAGTATTGAAGTTGGCATGCCATTTACAAGGGGGAGGAAATGTAAAACACAACAGAAGTCCGTTTTGGGATGATAATTGATTCATTAAAACATTGGCCATTAGCTGCTTTGGGTGCACTGGAAATATGTCTCTCCATATTTCCTACAAGCTCTCAGTTACTTCGAGCATCTTTTTGCACCTTGGCTTTAGCGAAAGAGTCGAACTCGGGCAGTGAGTTTAGGGGAGCCTGGGTCAGGTCTACAGCTGCCATATTCTGGGGAAAGTTATAGAGCTGAATATAGGATTATTTTTGTCTCTGGCTTACTTGTTAAGCCAGCTTTTATGTCTCACAGTCTGTTAAAATAAACTGCTNAACCATTCTATGATTCCATCATTTGCTGGTTCCTGGTGTGAATTTAGTCAGATGGTGAACATGCAGAAAACTCTCCCTTGCAGTGAGTAGCTAAACCAGCTCCATGTGCAGCACGTGGGGGTTGAGGAGAGGAGCATGTTAAAGATGCTGTGTTACAGTGGTGAAGAGCCACTGAAGTTTTGAGGCAGGCTGTGGCCTTGGCCAACCCTTGGCAGGGTGGAATCGCTCCTCTCTTTAAGAGATGGGTGCAGCTCAGTGGGGAGCTCGGGGCTGATGAATAGCAATGTCCTGCTGCAGATCTGAAAAATATGTAATGGAGAAGAACTCAGATGAATGTGAGGGAAAATGGGCTAACAAAGTTTCCTGAATCTAGGTTTTGAGGCAGACTGTGGCCTTGGCCAACCCTTGGCAGGGTGGAATCGCTCCTCTCTTTAAGAGATGGGTGCAGCTCAGTGGGGAGCTCGGGGCTGATGAATAGCAATGCCCTGCTGCAGATCTTCTCCATTACATATTTTTCAGAACTCAGGACATGAGGGAAAATGAGGGGTGCAGCTAACAGTGTTTCCTGAATCTAGGCATTGCTTGTGCTGCTCACATTGTTTGCTCTTGCAGTGTGCCTTCCTGGTGTTATGGCAACTGAGGTACCTCTTCCCAGATGGGCTACACTCCTCACTACCAAAGAAGGGGCAATGCATTTTCCTAATCTCCAAGTTTAATACCCTCCTGGATAGCCCTCAAAATAATCAAGCTCTATGTGAAGGACAAGAAATGGCTGGAGAGCAGCCCTGAGGAGAAGGACCTGGGGGTCTGGGGTGATGAAAAGCTCAACATGAGCCTGCAGTGTGAGTGCAGCCCAGACAGCACCCGAGGCCTGGGCTGCAGCAAGAGCAGTGTGGGCAGCAGGACAAGGCAGGGGATTCTCCCCCTTTGCTCTGCTCTCCTCAGACCCCACCTGGAGTCCTGTGTGCAGTTCTGGAGCCTCCAACACAGGAAGGACATGGAACTGTTGGAGTGGGTCCAGAGGAGGTCACCAAGATGCTCAGAGGGCTGCAGCAGCTCTGCTCTGAGGACAGGCTGAGAGAATTGGGGCTCTTCAGCCTGGAGAAGAGAAGGCTTTGAGGAGACCTTATGGTAGCCTTCCAGTATCTGAAGGGGGCCATAAACAGATATTTCCCCCCCCCTCCTCTTTCTTTTTAATGTACCCTTTTTAATTGGTCTGAAGGCTGAACTTCTGAATGCCGTTGTTCATTTGCAGGCTGAGCTTGACAGTAGAAGGCAAATTTGCTTCTTTAATATTGCTTTGATTTTGGTGATTAGCCTTTACTCTTAATTATTTTTTACCATTTCCACATGAGTGGTCAGGAAATGAACTGCTACCTCACACTTTCAGTGAGTTAAAAAGAGCCTAACTATGGCATTTCCGTGCTGACTTTTCTGCTCGCCTCTGTGCAGAACTTTTAAAGATATCTCTTCTCTTGGGTTGCCCACCTCACAGCTTGAGTAATGCCACAGCTTTTAAAAATGTTTCCCTTCTGACTTGCTGAGGTGATGGAGACAAGGAAAAGTCATCCAGCATGAAAGGTATGCATGAACAAAACATAGATTGAAGGTGTGGGTCGAGTTACAATCCAAACAAGGCAAATATTAGAACTGGTTTGGGAGATTGAGGAGACCAGTCTTGTGGTGCACATCTGCCACGAGAAATAATACCATTCTGGCATCCTCTGTGATGTTTATACACTGAGAACAAAATATTAAATGGCTTACTCTGTCTCTTTTTCCTGCTGGTGTTTTTCTTTCATCTTTTCATCCCTTTTTTGAATCAGTAATGACAGTAAATCACTCTCTGCTGCAGAAGGTGCTGTTTGCAAAGAGCAGTGACTTGATTCTTGTAATCTTATTTATTAGTTTTATTCAATAAGTGTCCAACCTGTGCTCTGAATGCCTTTTAAAAATGCACTAATAGAGAGCTGTTGATTGCTCCTTGATTGAATTGCAGGCGACCTGCTGGTGATAGAAATATCATTAAGTTAAACAACTTGGCCTGCAGAGGCTCTTCCAGCACAGACACCAACTTCTGCAGTGTCTTCTTGCAGGTGTTAGAGAAGAAGATGAGCTGGATGGTGACCTCCTCTGGGTGGTGACTCCTGCAGACTTGGGCTTCCTGGGTTTAAACAGATTGGCTTCTCTGCAGTTATTTCACTGATGCTAATTGTCAAAGTGCTGTGAAGGAGATATATTTGTGCAAACAGTAAAGGCTTGCCAGAGTTGGACCAGAAATGGATAGTGCTGGTTTAATTTGTGGTGCTGAGTGAAGAAAAACTGATATTTAGGATTTTCTTTTTTCACTTAATACACCTCACATTTTGGGATCTGAATCCTGGTTTCTTTCAAGTCATGGGCATTTTGACTTCAAGGGTTAGAGTTTGGGAACTGCCAAGCTGAACTGGAGTCATTCTGAGATACAATGTGGCTGCTTTTAGAGCACCTCATTTTTGATGCGTTTGGCATGAGGTTACTAAAGCACTGAACATAACTATGAAATCCATGTCAGGGCTAGGAAAATGCCTGAGGAATGCCTTGCAGGACCTTTGGTGAAGCCAGCTGCAGAGTGGTGCTGTGAGAGAGAGGATGCAGGAATTCCTCTGCCTTACACTAGCATGTTTTAAAAGACTCCTGTGCCTTCTGCAAAGCATGGGACGTTTTCTCGTTGGATCACAGTATCAGCAAGGTTGGAAGAGACCTCAAAGATCATCAAGTCCAACCTGTTACCACAGACCTCGAGACTAGACCATGGCACCAAGTGCCACGTCCAAACGTGCCTTGAACACCTCCAGGGACGGTGACTCCACCACCTCCCTGGGCAGCCCATTCCAGTGGGGAATGACTCTCTCAGTGAAGAACTTTCTCCTCACCTCGAGCCTAAACTTCCCCTGGCGCAGCTTGAGACTGTGTCCTCTTGTTCTGGTGCTGGTTGCCTGAGAGAAGAAAGCAACCTCCTGCTGGCCACAACCACCCTTCAGGTAGTTGTAGACAGCAATAAGGTCTCCCCTGAGCCTCCTCTTCCCCAGGCTAAACAATCCCAGCTCCCTCAGCCTCTCCTCATAGGGCTTGTGCTTGAGGCCTCTCACCAGCCTCGTTGCCCTTCTCTGGACACGCTCAAGCACCTCAATGTCCTTCTTAAATTGAGGGGCCCAGAACTGGACACAGTACTCAAGGTGTGGCCTAACCAGTGCAGAGTACAGGGGGAGAATGACCTCCCTGCTCCTGCTGGCCACACTATTCCTGATGCAGGCCAGGATGCCATTGGCCTTCTTGGCCACCTGGGCACACTGCTGGCTCATGTTTAGGCGGGTGTCAATCAGCACCCCCAGATCCCTTTCTGTTTGGCTGCTCTCCAGCCACTCCGACCCCAGCCTGTAGCTCTGCATGGGGTTGTTGTGGCCAAAGTGCAGCCCCCGGCACTTGGATTTGTTGAAAGCCATCCCCTTGGACTCTGCCCATCTGTCCAGGCACTCGAGGTCCTGCTGCAGAGCCCTTCTGCCTTCCAACCCACCAACATCTGCCCCCAGCTTGGTGTCATCTGCAAACTTGCTGATGACTGTCTCGATGCCCTCGTCCAGATCATCAATGAAGATGTTAACAATTGCCTCAGACTTCTCCAGAAAGTGCCATCTTTTGACCCGGGCTGGAGGTCAAAGCGAATGTAACACAGGCAGGGCACATTCCACAAAGGTGATAATTGCTGGGTTTCTCTGCATGGGGTAGGCTAATGGGAAAACAACTGTGATGTTGTGTGGCTTTCTAAATCTTACAGCTCTTGAGAGATGACATCAGATCGAAAGGAGAAGAAAAATAACCTCTTGCAAAGGCTGCTGCAGGCAGATTGTGTTTTGATTGCCAAACTGGGATAGTTTCTTGCAGTTATTTTATGCTTCAAGTCAGTGTATTAATGGCATGGTGTTGCTTTAAAAACTGTTTCTAATCAAGTTGCCTTAGTCTAGTCAAGAGCTTTGACTAAATGAAAATCAAAGGGAGTCCTTATTCAACAGGCAAGCAGAAGGATGAACTCTTTAACATCAGCCTGCTACATCCCAACTGGAAGTGGAAAGGCAGCTTCAGAGCCACATGGACTCGTCTGAGATGTGAGCAGACTGGCGCTGCTGCTGTGCTCCACTGATAATACCCCTTAATCCAGCTTTTGAACTGAGACTTTCCTGGGGACACCTCAAACCCTGTGAAATCCTGTAGGTGAACATGATATTATCCTTGCAATTTGTGCTTTTCATGCAAGACAACCCCCAGGTAACCCAAACTTTTTGTTTGGAAGGCACAAGTTTCAGCGGTGCCTCTGTCTTGCTGGAAACTGGAAGGGCTGCTTTCCTGCTTCTGATTTAAGGGCTGCTGACTTTGACTTCAGATGGTTTGGGTGTGATAGCAAAAGGCTAATATGTTCTTGCAGCTGCCTTGTCTTGCTGCTGAGCTGGAGTGTAATTGGACCAGTTTTCCAGTGGTTCAGATGTCAGCTGGCTGTGGGCTGAAGTTCACTGCTATGAGTTAGTTCAAAGGTTTTCAGAGCTGGGCTTATTTAGGTATTGAAGTCAGCACATTGAATTTCTTTCTTTTTTTTTTTTTTCAGTGTAGTGTTCTGCTGCATTCACAGCTGGTTCAAAGATCTTGGAAGAACTATTGGGAGATGTCTGACCCCTGAAACCTCAGTTCTGTGTACCCCGTGCAGCAGAGCTGGGAAGATTTGTTCTGATGGTTGGGAAGAGCATTTCTCAGGGCCAGGAGGATATTGAATGCTTCTCTCAGCGTTGTACTTGTTGAAAGTTGGGACTGGGTGATCTTGGAGGTCTTTTCCAACCTTACTGATTCTTTGATTCTATGAAAATGAGGAACTGAGTGCTTTCATTTCTACTGTGCTGCTTTCATTTGATGTGAAAATATTACTGTGCATATGCTGCCCAGCCCAGCTTGTCTTATTAATTTTCCTTCCTAAAGGAAATGGGAAGCTTTTTAACATGCTTTCATGTGGGTACAATTTACAGCAGAATTTGTGGATGGAGACTGACATGATTCAAATCTGCTCTGTGCTCCTCCCTGTGTCTCTTCTGCAGATGTGGCATGGGAGGACTTGATGACTTCTTCTGCTCAAGGAAAGCAATGAGCGGCAACAAACTCCAAGCAGTTTTCCAGTTGTTGTTTAGAAGTAGCCTTTACAGCCATCATAATTACAAAATATTGTGTTTGAGGGAGAAACAGATTTCCAAAAGACAGAGGAAATAGTCTGATTTAAACCAGAAAATGGAATGTAGTTGTGCTTTGTCACTGCAACTTTGTGCTCACTACTTTAAATTTATTGCGAGGTGTAACCCAAGGGGCACCCAGCTCTGAGGCTCCTCCTGGTGCTCACACCCTCCCCTTTTCTGATGAACCTGGCACCATGACTTCTCCCAGGGTAACTGAAGTTGGACCTTCTCTGACCAAAGTGTAAATGCTTCAACTGGTGAATATCTAAACTGTCAGAGACTCTCATAATTGTTGTGTAAGAGAAATGAAAGACGTTTCACAGTATTGCTTTTACCTGTCGTAATGAGAGATGCTTCCAAAATCAGAAGGCAGGGTTTAACACACAGCACAGGTTGGGTTTTCCCTTTCTGTGTTATAAAAAATACTTGCATTGCTTCAGTCAATGTCTGAAAGGATAAAGATGAGTGGAAACAATCTATATAGCTATAAATCTATATACAATTAGAATCATAGAATCAGGCAGGTTGGAAGAGACCTCCAAGCTCACTCAGCCCAACCTATCAACCAGACCATGGCACTAAGTGCCCCATCCAGGCTTTGCTTGAACATCTCCAGAGACAGTGACTCCACCACCTCCCTGGGCAGCCCATTCCAATGCCAATCACTCTGTCTGGCAAGAACTTCCTCCTAACATCCAGCCTAGACCTCCCCTGGCACAGCTTGAGAAGAGCCCAACCCCACCTGGCTACAACCTCCCTTCAGGTAGCTGTAGAGAGCAATGAGGTCTGCCCTGAGCCTCCTCTTCTGCAGGCTGCACACCCCCAGCTCCCTCAGCCTCTCCTCACAGGGCTGTGTTCTAGACCCCTCACCAGCCTTGGTGCCCTTCTCTGGACATGTTCCAGTACCTCAACATCTCTCTTGAATTGAGGGGCCCAGACCTGGACATAGGACTCAAGGTGAGGCCTGACCAGTGCTGAGTCCAAGGGCAGAATAACCTCCCTTGCCCTGCTGGCTACACTGCTCCTGATCCAGGCCAGGATGCCATTGGCTCTCCTGCCCACCTGGGCACACTGCTGGCTCATCTTCAGCTACTATCTACCAGTACTCCCAGGTCCCTCTCTGCCTGGCTGCTCTCCAGTCACTCTGTCCCCAGCCTGTAGCACTGCATGGGGTTGTTGTGGCCAAAGTGTAGAACCCTGCACTTAGCCTTGTTCAGTCTCATCCCATTGGCCTCTGCGCACCCATACAGCTTGTCCAGGTCCCTCTGCAGAGCCTCCTACCCTCCAACAGATCCACTCCTGGTCCTAACTTGGTATCATCTGCAAACTTACTAATGGACTCAATCCCCTGGTCCAGATGAACAATAAAGATAGTGAACTTGGATCACAACAACCTCATGAATACTCTGGGCTTGGGGCTTGGGGCAGGGTGGCTGGAAAGCTGCTCAGCAGAGAAGGAGCTCGAGGTGTTGATCAACAGGCAGATGAAGATGAGCCAGTGTGTGCCCAGGTGGCCAAGAAGGCCAACGGCATCCTGGCCTGGATCAGCAGTAGTGTGGCCAGCAGGGCCAGGCAGTGATTCTTACCCTGTACTCAGCACTGGTGAGGCCACACCTTGAGTACTGGGTTCAGTTTTGAGCCCTTCACGCCAAGAAGGACACTGAGGTGCTGGAGTGTGTTCAGAAATGGTCAATGAAGCTGCTGAGGGATTTGGAGAACAGGTCTGGTGAGGATTGTATGGTGTGGAGAAGCGGAGGTTGAAGTTCAGATCTCATTGCTCTCTACAGCTACTTGAAAATAGGTTGGAGTGAGATTGGTCTTTGTCTCTTCTCCCTAGTGACAAGTGATAGAATGAGAGGAAATGACCTCAAGCTGCAGCAGAGGAGGTTTAGTTTGGATATCAGAAGAAATTTGTTCCCTGGAAGGGTTCTCAAATACTGGCACAGGCTGTCCAGCGAGGTGGCTGAATCTCCATCCCTGGAGGTGTTTCAAAGAGGCAGAGGTGTGGTGTTGAGGGACAGGTTTAGCACCAGCCTTGGCACAGTTAGGGAATGGTTGGACCTGATCATAAAGGACTTTTCCATCTGAAACAATTGTATAATCCATGTGCTTTAATGTACCTATAGGCTCCTTTTTGAAAAGGAAGAGCTAAATACACTTTCTGTAAAACACCAAGTGGAGAAGCCCTTTGTGTTCTACTTGGGATTACCCACCTGTAATGAAACTGCTTCCCGTGGAGTGACTGATGCTGGGCATCCTGGGGCCAGGGAGGAAGTGCTGCTGTCTGTGGAACCAATGCCCTCTTTTCCCTCACCTTCCACAGGTTAACCCAGTAGCTCAGGGCTCCTACGCAGCTGCACAATAAGGCAGTTTTGCTTTGTCCTAATCCTGATTTAGATTTAGATTGGATATTAGGAAAAAATTCTTTATGGAAAGAGTGGTCAGGTATTGAAATACAGGCTGCCCAGGGAGGTGGTGGAGTCCCCATCCCTGGAGGTGTTCAAAAAGCCTGTGGACATGGCACTTGGGGATGTGGTTTAATGGCCATGTGGTGTTAGGTTGCTGGTTGGACTCAATGACCTCAGAGGTCTTTTCCAACAGTAACAATTCTATGATTTACTCACAACAGGTTTGGTAACATCAGCAGAACAACCAGAAAGGTAAGAGCTGTCTTACCCACTAGCTTGGACATTGTCCTTGCTACAGCTGGAGCAGCAGAAGCTGTAGCATGTGGCTTGTGTAAATTATTGGGCTGCTTTGGATTTTTTTTTTCTTTTTTCTTTCTGAAAAGCAGGAGAATTCCCTTTTAAAATGCTGAGGTTTTCAGAAGGGCACTGAAATCCAGCACTATCTCCCTGTGATCAGGAGCTGCAGTAGCTTTGGGACCAACATGATGAAAACCAGATTCCGTTGCAATTGATCCACTACTAGAACTGTGAATCGTATCTCTCTCCACCAGTGGTTTTTCATAACCCTTTCTGGCTCTTCATGGTATTATCTTGTTTGACAAACACCATCAGATTGTAAAAGATGAATGTTTGATGGGATTTGTGGCACAGCTCCTAGGAGCCTTCCTGTGAGTACTTTTTATCTCCTTTGGCACACGCAGAGAACGTGCCTGGATCTGGATGGAGGAGCACGTAACATTTGCACGTGGTTTAAACATGCACATGAAGCTTGATTAAAGATTTAATGGTCTGCCTTAAGTGTGCTGCAGGGCTGTGTTCTGCAGTGCACAGTGTGGTGGAGCCTGCAAGGAGGGTGCTGTTCCTGAGCCTGGAATTCCCTCTGGTCCTCTCTCATTGCTCTGCAATTGAGTGTATGTTGATTACAGCCCTGCTTAGTGTGCTGGTAGGGAGCAGGTCCTGCATGTCCTCTGCTTCTTTCTGCCCCTTTCTGGGTCCCTGAATGCAGGCTCTGGTGCTTTCTTTCACTTGTGGGCAAATGACACAAATTCATGGACCAAGTTTGTGCATGGCCATGCTCTAAGTGACCCACTGGGGCCACACAGAGAAGTTCTGGTGCTATCTAGGCTGGCTACCTGGTTTTACTGATTCCCATTGGGTTTAGTGGTCCCATGGACTTTGTTTACCCATGGTATCTGTGTGTCTGGCTGGGCTGTGATGTCTTTATATTGATTAACTGTGCCAACTTTAGAGAGGTTTCTGTTTCTGGATTTCTCCAAGCTTTTTAAGCATGGTCACCTTTGACCTGTCATACATGATGACCTTAAAATACCATCATATGCCCTGAACTGACTTGCATGAATATGGTTTTGGCACATAATAATAGTGAGTGTTCTTGAGACACACATCTTGAGGAAAACCATACAGAAAATGGCAAAGCATTCATGCTGGATGGAATTTCCAAGTGAGCAAGTGTTATGCCTGTGCTCTGCTCAGCATTTAGAAGACCTAGCAGGTACTTGGCTGACAGAGCTGATGCTGGCACCAAAGGAGAGGCTTTGTTCAGAGTTTGTGCAGGAGAGTTGTATGGCAAATACATGCACTTGGGTCTGTTGTTTATTTCCTTTTTTGATCTGTATTCTTTTCCATCCATTTAAAAGCTCATGGAGTTGTCTAGACCTTGCAGTGTGTTGCATTGTGGTGATACTACAGTGACTAGAGGTGGGTCTATGGGAACCTTGGTTGTTCAACAAACCTTTCCTGGTAATAGAATCATAGAATGGTTAAGGTTGGAAGAAGACCTCAAGGATCATCTAGTCCCACCCCCCTGCCATAGGCAGGGACACCTCCCACTAGCACAGGTCACTCAAGGCCTCGTCCAACCTGGCCTTGAACACCTCCAGGGAAGGAGCAGCCACAACCTCCCTGGGCAACCTGTGCCAGTGCCTCACCACCCTCACTGTAAAGAACTTCCTCCCAACATCCAGTCTAAATCTTCCCTCTGCCAGTTTAAACTCATTGCCCCTTGTCCTGTCATTGCAAGATCTTATAAATAATCCCTCCCCAGCCTTCCTGTAGCCCCCTTCAGATACTGGAAGGCTACTCCAAGGCCTCCTGGAAGCCTTCTCTTCTCCAGGCTGCAGAGCCCCAACTCTCTGTCTGTCCTCATAGCAGAGCTGCTGCAGCCCTCTGAGCATCTTTGTGGCCTCCTCTGGACCTGCTCCAACACTTCCATGTCCTTCCTGTGCTGGGGGCTCCAGAACTGCACACAGGACTGCAGGTGGGGTCTGAGGAGAGCAGAGTAAAGGGGGAGAATCCCCTCCCTTGCCCTGCTGGCCACACTGCTTTTGATAATGACTTGTAACAGTTCAGTTGTCTTCACATTTTGAATTTGCTTGCTTTGGAAGTAATTATTATTATAAGTAAGTTACTCTTGTTTAATCTTGTTGGCTCTAAAAAAAAAAAATAAAATAAATGCACCTTGCTATGGTAAAACAGTCCCTTAGCTGCAGACAGGGACCACCTTTGGTCTGTGCAACATTCAACTGCAAAATATCCATCACTGTGTCAATAAATGAGAATCTGGTTAGGGGAATTGCATCAAACTAATCCATTGAACTTACTCTGTGTTATTCTTGTGACAAAGATGATTGAAAGAGCCTAAAAGTATTGTAACTACAAGGTGTAATGGATACAAACTTTAAAATCTATGACTTCCCCCTTGCCCTTCATGCCCAGTGACAGTAACAGGAGAGAATGGGCGAAAACACTAAGATGGGAACTTCCATCTAAACATGAGGAAGAAATTCTTTGCTTTGAGGGTGGTAGAGTACTGGAGCAGGCTGCTCAGGGAGGTTGTAGAGTCTCCTTCTCTGGAGACTTTCAAACCTACCTGGGGATGATCCTCTATAACCTGTTCTAGATGATTCTGCTTTATCGGGGTGTGCGTTGGACTAGATGATCTCTAGAGGTGCTGGCAACCCCCACTATTCTGTGGTTCTGTGAGTTAGCATCCTGGTTTTCAATGTTTTGTAGACAAACAGAAGTCTAGGATGTCACTGGGGGCAACCAGAGCTTATCCAGGCTCTTTATAGTTCCTTAAATGCAGAGGTTTAAAAAAAAAAAAACATGATTTTCACTCCTGTGTTTATTTGAGATTCAGTTATTATCTATTTTTATTTATTCTCCATATGCAGCTGCCTGCACATGTCTCCATTATCACAACCAGTGTTTTAAGGGAGATTGCTCCTGTTCATAAAAAGAGTAGCAGCTTTAAATAACCTTCTGAGCCAAAAATCTTTTCTGACTTTGTGGCCTGGGTGCAATTTAAAGTGAATTGTGATATTCTGTGACTTTGCAGATTTTGGCTCACAGTCCTTAGATGCTTTCATTTCTGCACCTGCCATCCATTAGGAGACCTCCTTCTGTGATCTTTCATCATTCAGAATATATGATGATGATTTTCTTAAATATTTTCATTAATTGGGAGCAACTCTAAATGCTGTGACAGTATTTGTAAATACTAGAAGTTGGGCAAGCTTGAAATAAATGGATGCAGTTTGATGGGGATGCAGTCACTATAAAGTCAAATGAGTAACACAAGGGCCCTGTTGTATCCAGAGCAGACTCAGCACACTCTGTTCCTTACTCCAAGGAGGACATTGAGGTGCTCCAGAGAAGGGCAATGAAGCTAATGAAGAGTCTAGAGAACAGGGCTGGTGAGGAGTAGCTGAGGGAGCTGTGGTTTAGTGTGAAGAAGAGGAGGCTGAGGAGACCTAATTGCTCTCTACAATTCCCTGAAAGGAGATTGGAGATGGGGGTTGGGCTCTTCTCCCCGGTATCAAGTGTTAGAATGAGAAGAAATGGGCTGAAATTGTGTCAGAGGAAGTTTAGGTTGGATATTAGAAAGAATTTCCTTCCTGCAAGAGTGGTCAGGCATTGGCACAGGCTGCCCAGGGAGGTGGTGGAGTCCCCATCCCTGGAGGTGTTCAAGAACACCATGTAGATGTGGCACATATGGACGTGGTTTAATGGCCATGGTGGTGTTGGGCTGATGATTGGACTTGATGATCTTGGGAGGTCTTTTCCAACCAAAACAATTCTGTGACTCTGTGAATAATCTTGCTTGTGCAGGCACTGTAGAATGCTCTTCACTACAAGAAAGATCTGCTGGAGTCAGTTTTTGCCCTTCAAATGCTGCCATTCTTTAGACTTCAATGACAAATTGCAGTGGTTACAGTGTTTTACAGTTTGGTTAAAAAACCCTCACTATTTAAAACTAACATAAATCAATCCCTCCTAAAGAGAGATGCTAATTCCTGTGTGTAGTGATCTGCATAGCAACATGAAGAGTTGGAAATGGTTTGCATCCTTTGAAATCAACAGAGATGAGAAGACCTGAGTCTTACAAATACTTTTAGGAATTGAAATAGCTGCACACATCCTCCTCTTGTCTTTCTTCTTAGAAGCCAAGCTCAGTACTTGTTGCTTGCATACATCCTAATTATCTCTCCTCAATTTCCATATTGACATCACAAGAGAGTTCTTTCAGACACAGGTTGGAAACTAAGAAATTCAAAGAAAACCATGATTTTGGTTAGAGCAGTGGAGTCTCACACAGTGTGGGGAAAAAACCCATGAAGTGGCCATCCATAACATCTGTCATATCTAAGTACCAAATCCTGAGTCAAGCATTGACTTGCATCCTTAAACCTTACACGGGCTTAGGCCAGAGTTTAAATCTCTAATAGGATGAAGGAGCTATGTAGGAATGACCTCTTGCAAATAGCACAGGACTCCAGCATGGCTAAGAATGGCACCATTCCCTGGTGGATTTCCCTTGGTGATTTTTATTGTTAGCTTTAAGGAATAATATGATGGTGGTGGGGAAATAATCTTATTTAAACTTCTGAAGGTTCAGGGCAATCTAAAATAGGATTGTAAAAAGGCTCATGTAGCTGCTAACAGTTATCCTGAAAGTATAAATTCTATCCCCTAGGCACAAATGTAGCAAATTTCTTGGAAAGTGATTTTTTTTTTTTTTTTTTTTTTTTTTTTTTTTTTGGACCCAGTAAATATGTTATGGTCTCATTTGTGTGAGAGTATTTATGGACTCTACAATGCTTCTGTCATCTGGCTGCTGTATGCACAAACCAATTCTGCATGCTGAAAAATCCTTCCTTGACTTTTCTTCTTAGGTCAGGAACTGTATTTCAGTCAGATGTTCCTTCAGCCCTTATGCACGTGGAGTTCTCTATGAAAAGTCATCAACAGATTTATAATTTCAGGCTTTTTTTTAATGGGAAGAGTCATTCATTTGATTTACTAATGAAGCCAAAACATGCAAGACCTTTTCAAGTGATTGAACCAAGGATAAAAGTTGCATAAATAACTAACTTGTTTCTAGCTCAGAAGAAAAAAAAAAAAGAAGCTGAAGACTGAAACCACAGGGCAAGAATATTTTTATTGGGAGGGAAAAAGAGTTGATGCTATATGGGGAAGAATAACCCCATATACCAGTATAGGTTGGGGACTGACCTGTTGGAGAGCAGTGCAGAGGAGAGGGACCTGGGAGGTCCTGATGGATAGAAGGATGCCCATGAGCCAGCAGTATGCCCTTGCGGCCAAGAGGGCCAATGGCATCCTGGGGTGGGTTAGAAGGGCTGTGGTTAGTATGTTGAGAGAGGTTCTCCTCCAGCTCTTCTCTGCCCTGGTGAGGGCACATTTGCACTATCGTGTCCAGTTCTGGGCCCTTCAGTTCAAGAAGGACCTCAGGGAACTGCTTGAAAGAATCCAGCACAGAGCCACAAGGATGCTGAAGGGAGTGGAATGTCTGCCTTGTGAAGACAGGCTGGGGGAGCTGGGACTTTTTAGATTGGAGGAGCCCAAGAGATGACCTCATTCATGTTAGTAAAGATGTGCAGGGCAGTGTTGGGAGAAGCCAGACTCTGCTCAGAGATGTCCAGTGAAAGGACAAGGGGCAACAGGTGAAAGCTGGAGCAGAGGAGATTCCACAGGAATATAAGGAAAAACATTTTCACTCTGGGGGTGCTGGAGCTCTGGAGCAGGCTGCCCAGAGAGGTTGTGAAGTCTCCTTCTCTGGAGACTTTCAAAACCCACCTGGGTCTGTTCCTGTGTAACCTACTCTAAGTGATCCTGCTCTGGCAGAGGGGCTGGACTAGATGTTTTTTCAGGGTCCCTTCCAACCCCTAACATTCTGTGATTCTATGAAAGGAGCTCATTGGAAAACATTGCTCAAGTGGTGATTTGTTGAAGGTGCAGTGAAGTAGCAGGTGAAGCTGGTAAAGTGAAATAGTAAAAACTGAAGAGATCCCAAAGGTATTCACTGTGTTAAGCTGATGGCCTCGAACTGCAGCTCTTGGAAAGAGTCCTTCAGTCAAACACATGGTGCTTGCTACCAGCAAAGGAGTGAATCCATTTTGTGGGCTGACAGTAATGAGGTCTGTTGATGACTTGGTAACAGGAAAAAGACCTAAAAGCTCAAGTGCTAAGCAGTGATAAATGTGTGGTTTTTACAGATGTGTTCATTTGACACATGCCTTATGAGGGTGCTGGCTTGGACAGTCCCTTGGCAGCACAGGTGATTTTAGGTGCCTCAACTGAGAGATTATTCAGGGGGAGGTACCATCCCAGACAGAAATCCAAACCAAACCAGCATCCTGGAGGGTTCCCAGGACATTTGTGTCCTTTGCTTGCTCAGCAAAGCCTGGGTGTCCTCTGAATGTAGCTTGGATTGCTTGAAGGTGCTTCTTGTTTACAAGGTAGTAACCTTGTTCTTGGCTAAATAAACACTTCAGGGTTTCATTTTATGTAGCCTGTGTTCCAGTTGTTAACAAGAGGCACCCTCGAGCTATATAGTAGCTTTATACTGAGATTTCCCATGATCAGGTCTTTTACTGTTGTTTACAGAGTTACACAGAGGAGTGGGGTGGCCTTGTTGGTTAAGGAGCATGGACTCGAGCACAGAGTTCCCTCTGCTGCCACAGACTCCTCAAACCAACTGTACCCAAACAGCTGAAGGCATTTGGATCTCTGGAGGCATTTGGTGCTCTGGAGACATTCAAAACCAACCTGGGTGTGTTCTTCTGTGACCTTCTCTAGCTGAACCTGCACTGAGAGGAGGGTTGGGTTTGATGATCTCTAGAGGTCCTGTGCTGGGTTTACACCACGTAGTGTTTGGGATTTAACCCCCAATGGTAAATTACCACACTACTCAGAATGTGTAAGCAAAATGAAGTCAGTATTGACAGAAAATAGACTAAATATAAGAGGTAAGAAACTTACNTGTGCCTGGGATTGTGCCTACCCAGGTGCAGGACCTTACACTTAGCCTTGTTGAAATTCATGAGGTTGGCTTGGGCACACCTCTGCAGCCTGTCCAGGTCCCTCTGGATGGCATCCCTGCCCTCTAGCAAGTCGACTAGAACCCAACAGCTGCGCAGGGTTGGAATAGCACTTTTCAAAGGCTGCTTCTGCAGTCAGGGGAAATGGAGGTGCCAAATCTCTAACCTTTATGTCATTGGGATGAACTGTAATGAGTCCAGTCCCTTTCATAGCAGGGCAAACCGAGAAGCTCTGCCTTTGGCATCTGGCCACTTGTGGAAGTTTTTAAGATAACAGCTGACAGATTACCCTGGTAGTATGGTGGGGTAGTAGGAGAAGCTTGGTGGGTTTGAAGCTCAAGTGACTCATATCTGAAACACTATCTGCATGGCTGAAATCTCTCCTCCTCAGAGCTGTGACATGGTCACGTTGAGCTTGGTGCTGTGCATGAAAAACATCTGTTCTTCAGTCTGATAGTACTTCTTTGGGATAGACTTTAGCAAGACCTGTGCCTGTTTGTTGTTTGTTTTTTAATTGAGGCTGTACCTGTTTGGGGTTTTCTTGGTTGGTTGGTTGGTTTTTTGGCACTACTTCACTTGTTAGGTTTCTTCTTTCATGACCTGTGTGCTTAACAGACTTAAAACAAGACATGAAGATGAGAAATCCTCCCATTTTTTGCTTGGACATTACATTTCCAGCAGGATACTGACCAAGCACTCCTCATGCCAAGGCATGCTGAGGGCTGCACGAGATCACAGAATCATTGTGTGGTTGGAAAAGACCTTCAAGATCATCAAATCCAACCATTATCTAACTCAGAAGGTAGGCATTAAGACTCAGGACACAAGGGAAATGGCAGGTCTTTGACTGTCTAGAAAACAACCAGCTTCCTTCAGAGGAGCACATTTACAGCACTAACTGTTGTCCTCTGACAAAACAGCATCCATTTCTCTTTCTCTCCCTACCTCCCTCCTTCTACACTTCAAAAAAAAAAAAAAAAAAGAGGTTTAGATTGGATATTAGGAACAATAATTTTTTTTTATTGAAAGAGTGGTCATGCATTGGAACAGGCTGCCCAGGGAGGTGGTAGAGTCACCATCCCTGGAGGTGTGGAAAAAACCCATGCAGACATGACGCTTCAGGGCACGGTCGTGTTGGGTTGACAGTTGGACTTGATGTTCTGAGAGGGTTTTTTTTCCAACCTTTATGATTCTATGAAAAAAAAAAAAAAGCCCCATGTAATTGTTAATAGTTTAAAGCAGCATTTTAGCCAACATTTTAAAGAGCTGCAAGCAGACTTTACTGGCAGCTTTTCAGATCTCTTATGGCAATCGAAAGCAGCTGATGCGTGTTTGGAAATGTATTTGCACTCTGCCAGAACTTATGACTCAATTAATAAAACAAATGTGCCTGTGAACTGCAGCCTAACCCTTTTTGACCTAAATAAACTCCTAAATCTTTAGTGCATCTATTTCAAGATGTCAAACCTACACGCAGCTAATGTATGTGCATGATGACTTCTTGCCTTGCCACGCTGCTAAGAGACCCTTTGCTAAACTCCTGCCCCTTGCACGCACGCAGCCTTTCCAGATGACTGCCAATTGGGAAAGCCTCCTCAGACAAAAGGTTACTTGGTGTAACTTCTGTCTGACTAATTGCCACTTAGGACAGGGCAAGCTGCTCCTGCTTGCACACTGCCAGCACTGGTGCCATGGAAAGGTTTGCCAGCCTTGTGTTCAAGACCAGCTTCCTTCTCATTCAGCTGCCAGGCAGAAGAGAGTGCAGCCTCCCATCCCCTGTCCTGCACAGGCTGAAACGGTGGCAGGAGATGTCTGGCACTCTTTTAAGACTGGTATGTCTCATCCCCAGCTTTGGAGGCTCTTCTGGGGCAAGGTGACTCCAGTACAGTAAGGCACTGTGGGGATACTCCCTGCCAACTGTGTGATGTTGCTGAGCACAAAGCCCAGGGTGCAAGCAGTTGCTCTTTTGCTGATGGAGAGATGAGTATCTAGCCACAGATCTAGGCTGGTGCTGGCTTGTGTTCTGTGTAGAGACAGCTGCTGGGCTTGTCTGCACTGAGATGTGCATTGCAGGCATTCAGGAAGGGTTTCCTTGCATTTTAACTAGCTACAGAAATGCTGCTGATTGGAAAGGCACCCCCAAAGTTTTGAGTCATTAGTGGCTATTTGTTTTCTAAAAGGATGTGCAAGATCAAGAGGCTACAAGATTTAGGGCTTTTCAGCCTGGAGAAGAGAAGGCTTCCAGGGGACCTTATAGTAGCCTTCCAGTATCTGAAGGGGGCCTACAGGAAGGCTGGGGAGGGATTATTTACAAGGTCTTGCAATGACAGGACAAGGGGCAATGGGTTTGAACTAGAAGAAGTGAGATGTAAACTGGATGTTAGGAAGTTGTTTGCAGTGAGGGTGGTGAGACACTGGCACAGGTTGCCCAGGGAGGTTGTGGCTGCTCCCTCTCTGGAGGTGTTCAAGGCCAGGTTGGACGAGGCCTTGAGTGACCTGTGCTAGTGGGAGGTGTCCCTGCCTATGGCAGGGGGTTGAAACTAGATGATCTTTGAGGTCCCTTCCAACCTTACCATTCTATGATTCTATAAGGTACTGCTCCTGTGAGTACCCTGTCAGCCTACTTTGCTCTTCAAAACCTCCTTCTCCTTCAGCACGTTAAAACTGAGGAGCATCACTGATGTTCTCTGCTGCATCACTTGAGTCTTGAAGTCAGGTCAGTGCAACATGTCAAGGAAGGAGCTGTTTTTTGAGATCCAGCCCACCCTCCAGTAGAAAAGGGTGCAGAAGCTTGTTGCTTCTCAGCTGCAGCTGAGCCTTTCTGTCCTGTCCCCATGGAGCAGAAGAGTGATTTCAGTTTCCCTAGAGCTACTGCTACCAGCTCGCAAGGCAACAGAGGGCATCTGAAGGGGAACACTGATGTGTTTGCTCCACAGCCTCTTCAGATGGAGGGTTTGGATGAACTTCTAGAAGACAACTTAATAACTGAGCAGTCAATATCAACACAGACTATTAAAATCTGAATTGTAGAGTATCTAGTCTCTCAAGGACTTTAATAAATGGAAAGGCATTGCTTCCCAGGAGAGCTGAGCAGGCTGGAACAGAAAATTGAGTGTAACACCACTGCTGTCTGCACTTTGCTTTGTCTCTCTCTGCTCGTGGTAAGTGCTCTCCTTACAGATTTTCCATCTGAACTTTTATGCAAATACATGCAATGGTTCAGCTTGCCAGGGATACTCACACTCCTGACAATGTCAGCATGGGCAGATAATTCACTGGTCTTTAGCACACAGGTTTCTTGTTGACCTGTTCTGCTGGTTAAAACTACTTCTGCAGGCATGAATTAGCTTCTGTGGTCAGATAAGAACATTATAAGAACATTTTAGTGCTCTCCCAGAGGAGAAGGAAGTGATTGAAGGACTGAAGGAGGAGCCTAAATGAGTTGCAATCCTGCACTGAGTTGTTTCACTGTTTTGATCTCATTCTTCCCTTTCTGTATGGATTGAGTTGAGAGTACAGCCCTCATTTGTTTATGTTGGCACGAGGAAGGTGGCAAAGTTTGGCTCAGACTTGATCTGCCAGTCTGGCTAAAACCATCTCTTGCAACCAACTTCCCTTTTTCTTTTTGCTAAGGAAGAAGAGGCTGGGCAGTTTCCCACTGGCACAAGATCTTTCTCCATTGCATACTTCTGGATGATGATATTATTTCAGCTGGGAGGTTGCATTTGGACCCCAGAGAATGACCCATCAGGCAAAAGAAGTTTTTCTTCCTGGATTATTGCTTATTCCCCATGAACTCAAGAATTGCTCAGCATATGGCTAGGTGAGGACCAAGCAAGAGTAGCATTTACTGACTGAAGGCAGCAAACATTCCCAGGACAGCTTCTGAAAGGTACTTCTCTGAGGTTTCCCAGGTGCAGCAGCAGAAAGGCAGAAGGGCAGAGCAACTCTAAAGGTGTAACTCATCCTGGAAGAGAAATGAAGGCATCCAAACTGTCAAGCAGTGAATGCAAGGACCCCACAGGACCTGTGGAGGTTTCTCTTTGGCTGTGCAGGATTTTCTCAAGTCCTAAAATGTAAAAGCAGTAATGGACTCAGCACTCCATAAGGCCAAGGTGACAAACTCAAGAGTCCATGAAGACTTTGTTGTTTTGAAAACAAAGTGGAGCAAAATGGGAAATTGGAAGATTCTGAATCATCAACATTTTATTCTGATTATCTTAATTTTGCTGAAAGAGCAAGATTAATCTGGAGACAGGAAGGTTTAGGAAGGAAAACATGAAGACAGACTCACTCCTTTAGTCTGTCTCCTGGGACCTATGGTTATCCAGTACATACAGAAGATGAGACTATAATTCAGAGCAGACAGGACCCCATATGGGTGTACAAACTCCACACCTTCCCTCTTCTTCTCCTTTTTTGAGTGAAAGAACCAAATTCAGATGCTTTTTTACAAATCTGGAGAGCTTTCAAAGCTGTCAGACTCCTAGGTGTTCGCATTAAAATATGACACTTTACATAATTTGACTTTTTCTTATTTTAAAAGGAAAAAAAGAGAAGTTGAGGCAAAGTTAATCAAGTGAATTTCCACGCAGATTCTGAAAAAAAAAAAAAGTTTGTATTTGTCTCCATGGGAACCTCCCTGAGGATAAGGGACTTTAGGATGCCACCTCCCTTCAAGAGGCAGCTACCATGAGCAGATAGGCAGGTGCCATGAGCAATGCTGCCCTCTCGTGCTGGCAGTAAATGGAGCCCATCAGCATGCCAGCCCTGCAGCCACAGCTTGCTCCTGGCACTGCTTGCTGGAGAGAATGGTGTCCAGGTGGATAAAGCCCTGCCCGGAGGGTTGCCAACAACATGTCAGGTAGGTTTTGTTTTAACTGCGGGATTCTTTGAAGTAAAGGCAGAAGTGGCCAGAGCAGGATGCTGCTGCTCACTCTAAGTTGTTACAGAATTCAGTTAATTCTTTTGGAATAACCTCTGAGATGATCAAGTCCAAGCATCAGCCCAACACCACCACGGTCAGTAAACCGCGTCCCACAGCGCCACGTCTCATGTCTGAACACCTCCTCCCTGGGCAGCCTGTTCCAATGCCTGACCACGCTTTCAGCAAAGACATTTTTTCCTAATATCCAACCTAAACCTCCCCTCCTGCAACTTGGGGCCACTTCCTTTTGTCCTGTTTTTTTGTGGCTTGGGAAAAGAGACCAACACCCACCTCACTCCAACCTCCCTTCAGGTTTCCTAGAGAGCAATGAGGTCGTCTCTCAGCCTCCTCTTCTCCAGACTAAATAACCCCAGCTCCCTCAGCTGCTCCCCACCAGTCCTATTCTCCAGACCCTTCACCAGCTTTGTTGCCTTTCTCTGGACATGCTCCAGCACCTCAAATGTCCTTCTTGCAGTAAGGGGCCCAAAACTGAACCCAGGACCCAAGGTGTGGCCTCACCAGTGCTGAGACCAGGGGGACAATCACTGCCCTGGTCCTGCTGGCCACACTATTGCTGATCTCAGGCCAGGATGCTGTTTGCCTTCTTGGCTGGAGGGAAACTTTAGCTCTAAACTGGGAACAATAACCATTATCTTTTCTTTTGTAGCTCTTTAGCTGCTTTGACTGTGTTTAGATCTCATAAACAGATGTACAGTACCAAGCACAGCACGTGGCAGCTCTGACTGGGGACTCCTAACAGTCTGGTAATTAAAACATAAACATTTACAGTGCATTGGATTGATTATGTTATCTTAAGAATTTAAAACCTTGATGTTTAAAGGGAAAGGCTGAAGCATAAAGAGCTGCTTTTCAGTTACAGTAAGTCCAGTCAGTCCTGCCAGTTTTAAACCTGCCATAGGTGTCTGCCTGGAAACTCCCTGAGAATCTCCCTGCTTTATTTTTAGAAGCTGTGCTTTCCAGTGATCCTGAAGGCTTGCAGTAATTTATGTATGCCATTGGGGCTGATCATTAGAGAAATAAAATGGCATTTTGCAAACTAAACAACTGCTTTAAGAATGCTCTGAACTATAGACTAAGGGGGAAAAAAGAAAAAAGTCAGGCTTGATCCATAAGCTAACAACAGTAAGGAAATTCAGACATGAGCAGGGAAGTGTTCCATATGTTCTCCAATACCTAGGCACCACTGGGTGCCTCTTTAATGATGAGCTGAATGCTCCCTGTTGTTCCTAGGTACTGCAGAACATATGGCCCTGCTTTCCCCCTGCACTCTGAGCTTCCTTGCTTTTGTCAGTAGGTGTCTTGCCTCTCTTGGATTTTAATGTAGTGTTTGTGCCTCTGAGCATAGCCCAGATTTGATCCTAGGCAAACAGGAGGGTGGATACAGCTGTTGATTATCTCATATTACTCTTGAAACTGTATTTTAATACCTAATCTATATCTGGATAGAGACACCTTGTAATTTTCAATAAGGGCCCTCGGAGAGTTTCAGAATCGTTTTGCTGTGCTCCAGACTTAGCATGGATGATAAATGACCATTTAGTTGCCAATATAGCACAATATTTCAATTTCCTGCCTTCACAGAGGTATTCCAAAGGTTGACTGGAGTTCATACTCACAGTATGTGTTGTCTAGAACTCTGTGATCTCTTGCTGGCAAACTTTAACCAAAACCTTTTCAATTAACTAAACGCATTCCTCGTGGAACTCAGCCAACCTACTGCTGGACAAATAGAGTTTCAGTGATGCTTTGCAATAAGCTCTCCCTGCTCCTGACTCTGGGTAAGTGTAGCCAGAGTGAGCTTATGAGTTGGTGTGCAATGTGTGTGATTGATGAAATGATTAATTTAATGGTATGCTAATGTTTGCCCTGTGACAGTAATACAGCTCCAGTGTGGATTCTGTTGGTTGTGCTGGAGTCCTGATTTACATTGTGTAATTTGAGGGTGAAAGGTGGTGAAGGACCTTGAATAGAAGCAGCTGAGAGAACTGGGGTTGTATAGTTTGGAGAAGAGGCTGAGAGGAGACCTCACTGCTCTCTGGAATAGCCTGAAAGTAGGTTGGAGTCAGGTGAATGTTGGTCTCTTCCCAAGCAACAAACAACAGGACAAGAAGAAATGGCCTCAAGTTGCAGCAGGGGAGGTTGAGGTTGGATATTAGGAAAAATGTCTTTGCTGCAAGGAGTGGTCAGGCATTGGAACAGGTTGCCCAGGGTGTGGTGGTGGAGCCACCATCCCTAGAGGTGTTCAGAAGAGGAGACTGAGGAAGAGACCTCATTGCCCTGTACAGCTGCCTGAAAGGAGGTTGGAACCTGGTGGGGGTCAGTCTCTTCTCACATGCAGCAAGTGATGGGACAAGAGGAAATGGCCTCAAGTTGTGCCAGGGGAGATGCAGGTTGGATATTAGGAACAATTTCTTCACAGAAAGGGTTGTCAGGCATTGGAACAGGCTGCCCAGGGAAATGGTGGAGCCACCATTCCTAGAGGTTTAAAAAACATGGATGTGCTGATTGGTTAGGGACATGGTTTAGTGGTAATGGCTCAAGTAGTGGTGGGATTGTGAGCTCCAGCCAAGTAGTTGGATGTGATGATCTTGGAGGCCTCTTCCAACCTCTACACTTCAGTGATTCTGTGAATAAAATTTAGCCCACCATCAGCAGAGCAGAGCTCATGCTAACAAAGGCACAAGATACTGAGGTATTAACTTCAGCCAGACTGCATCAGGGTCTGAAGTTTAATCCTGATCCTATTTGATAATACCCCCATCAGGGATTCATTTTAGTAGCTGAGGAATTGGTTGATGGATCTACAGGCAATAAAGAGGACTGAGGAATGCCTGTTCTCTTCTGAAAAGTGGGAGAAAGACCCTCTCATAGCTTTTAAAATCAAAGAATCTCCTCTGCCATTGAAATTACCCAGGAATTGTCATGAGAGAGTATTCTGCATGAATACAACTGTGTGCTTGCACTCCTATATAGCACATCTGTTGTTGACCACTATTGGAGACAAGTAACCAGGCTGGAGTGACCTTTTGCTTGTGCTAGTGCAGCTGATTTTGTGCTCAGTATCTCACATCCCACCTGGTTAACTATGTCTTTAGTAGGTAGCTCAAGTAGAAAGTTCTCAACTGCACAGCATCCAACTGCAGACCAGTGGGGAGGGCTGTTTAGGTGTGATGATCTCTAGGAGCTGGAATGGGTCTCTGGAGGTCATTGAGTGCAACCTCCCCTGCTAAAGCAGGGTCACCCAGGGCAGGTCACACAGAAACACACACAGATGGGTCTTGAAAGTTTCTAGAGAAGGAAACTCCACAGCCTCTCTGGGCAGCCTGCTCCAGTGTCCTTTCACCTGAAGAAGTTTCTCCCCACGTTGAAGTGGAACTTCCTGTGTTCCAGTTTGTGTCCTCTGCCCCATATCTTATTGCAGGACACCACTGCAAAGAGCCTGTCCCCTTCTGTTTGAAAAGGTTTTTGCAGCTCTCTGTGTATGCTCTTTTCCTTCCCAGTCTTACCTTGTGCCTCTGGATTCTTCTGGTTTATCCCACCCAGCCACAAGGCTTCTCCTGCACCTTTGGCCTGAAGATGTTATCTGAGCTTCTCGACAAATGCAGACTCCTGCACTTGGGAAGGAACAATGAACTGCACCAGTACAGGCTGGGAGGTGATCTGCTGGAGAGCAGCCCTGTGGACAAGGACCTGGGAGTGCTGGTGGACAAGTTCTGCATAGGACAGCAATGTGTCCTGGTGGCAAAGAAGGCCAATGGGGTCCTGAGGTGCATTATGAGAGGTTCTTCTCCCCCTCTACTGTGCCCTGGTGAGACCTCACCTGGAATATTGCATTCAGTTTTGGGCTCTCCAGTTCAGAAGGGACAGGGATCTACTGGAGAGAGTCCAAGGGAGGGCTACAAAGATGATGAAAGGGATGGAGCACTGCCCTGTGTGGAAAGTCTGAGGGACCTGGGGCTGTTTGGTCTGGTAAAGAGAAAACTTAGAGGGGGTTTAATCAATGTCTATAAATATCTGAGGGCTGGGGGTCAACAGGGAGGGGGCAAACTCTTCTCAGTTGCACCTTGGGATAGGACAAGGGGCAGTGGCTATAAACTACAGCATGGGAAGTTCCACCTCAACATTAGGAAGAACTTCTTGACTCTGAAGGTCCCAGAGCACTGGCACAGGCTGCCCAGAGAGGTTGTGGAGTCTCCTTCTCTGGAGACTTTCCAGTCCTGTCTGGATGTGTTCCTGTGTGACCTGTGCTTGATTCTATGGTGCTGCTCTGGCAGGGGGGTTGGACTTGATCATCTCTGGGGGTCCATTCCAACCCCTAACATCCTGTGATCCTGTGATCCAGTTGCTACAGGGCTCCAAATGCTGCAGTGTGTACTGCCATCATCTTTCCAGCCTGCAGACACCATGAAGTCCTCTCATTTAGTGGCCACTATATATTCTATTCCCAGTTATTTGGTGTGTTTGTTTCTTTGAGGGCACGTGCCTTTTGCAAAGCAGGAATCACCACAGAAATAAGCCAGATGCTGCAGCTGGACCATGTCTGTGCTTAAATCAATGTCAAACACACACACACACACACAAGTGGCCCTTGTTGTGCCTTTGGAAAGGTAATTTGCCTATTTTCAGCTGAAGTCTGTATGAGGCCCTCTAATGAGCCTTGGCCACCTCCAATGTCGTGATTGGGTCAGAAATATGTCACATAGAGAGCTACCTGGAAGTGCTCTGGCAGTGGGGTTGGATTTGTGGAGGTCCCTTCCAACCCCTAACCTCCAGTGAACTCTCTGGGCTGTGGTTGTAGTACCACCCTTCCTGCTTGCTTTGGATTTAGATTGTGGTGGTGGTGGTGGTGTTTGTTTTTCTTAAAGAATCTTCTTGTGTAGCTTGAAAATGGAGGAGAAAAGAGAAATGTTTGCTTGTTGCTTTACACCAGTGCAGCTGGCTCCCAAAGCAGTGAGCTGTGTCTTTAAGGGAGCATGGAACCAGTAATCCAATAAATGCTGTGCTCCCTCCTTGCATAATGCAATGGATAATTACTGAGAAGACCACAGAAAGGACTGGAACCCAAGTGAGTGTGTTCTGTGCTGCAGGGTGGGTGCAGCTGGGCACAGGGTGCCTTGCTGGAGCCCAACTAAATTAAAGTGAGGACAGCTCCACTTGACCTAACTCACTTAGAAGGGTTGTATCATGCTGTTCATGGTCTGGAAGGGTCATGAGGCATTCCCAGGGAGTTCAGGTCTCCTTGTGTTTTCAGAGGTCACTCTGGGCTGCATAAAGCATCAAGAGTGTTTTTAGGGCAGCATCTAAGAAAGGGAGTGTTTGGTGCATTCATTTTGCCACTTTATGGACTCACTGTAACATTGTAACTTGTGGTCAGTGCCCAGCTGCACAACATTCTAGGGAGCAGTTGCTTATTCCAACTGGCTCTAGGGATCTCTTGGGGCTTAATATATTTATTTTCTCTGCTCCTTGATTGTGGCCCTTCTGTTTCTCATAGACCACTTCAACTCCAGGCAACTTGTATCGTCCATAGCATCCTCCATGCTGATGAGAAAATTCTCTGCCATCACCTTATTCACTGTTATGACCCCTTGAAATTTTCTGGGCATTCATTTTTCCAGTTACTCAGGATTTTTTCCTTAACCTCCTTCTCAGCTTAGGTCATTTCTCAGTCACCACAACTATTGAAACATCCTTTGCATGATGGGGAGGACCTTCCACGGTTTGTGTTCCTTCTCGTTGCCTTTCTTTGAGGTAAGTTTTCACTTCTTTTGGAATGTTAACCTGTTTGGCTTAAAATAACCCCTTGAACCTTGCTGGTTTTCCATGCTAATTTTATTTTTCTTGCCTTCTGTGTTTCTTTGAAAAGCTGCACATTCCTTCTGGGACTCTATTATGGTTGCTTAAGTAGCCTCCATGCTGAGCTGAAGGATTTTAATTTCCTTACTTCTGACTGCAGGGCCTTTTTGACTAGCTTCCTCATTTTTATTTTTTTATTTATTTATTTTAAATCCCCTTCCTAAAGCTTAATGCCACAGTGCTAGGTTTCATTCACTCCCACGAGGATACTGATTTTAATGACACCGTTCCCCTTTGTGCTTAGTGAGTCACCTGTGCTTAGTTCTTCAGCTCACTTCTGCATGTTATTGTCAGTGTATGAGGGGCACCTTGTTGGGTTTTCTTAAGCAAGGAAGCTGACTTTCAGCAGTTTATAATCCAGATTATTAGGGGACCAGAACATCTCATGAAAGGCTGAGGGACTCGGGGCTTTTTAGTCTGGAAAAGAGAAGACTGAGGAGGGATGTTGCCAATGCTTATCTATGTGATGTAGGTTTGGGAGTTACCCACCCCCCCACACTTTGTAAAATGACCCAGGCTAAAACTCAGTCGGCTGGAAGTTTAGATGAAGCTCTATTTANCCCTTCCAGCCTTACCATTCTATGATTCTATGATCTAAACCTGAGCAGGAACTTCTTTATGCTGAGGGTGCTGGAGCATTGGACCAGGCTGCCCAGAGAGGTGGTAGATTCTCCAACTGTGGAGGCATTCAAAACCTACCTGGATGTGTTCCTGGTCAGCCTGTTCAAGGTGACTACCTGATCTCTAGAGGCCACTTCCAACCCCTGCCATTCTGTGAGTGATTCTGCAAAGAAGTCTACAGCCCAATGTGGTCATCCAGTGCCCTTCTCTAAAACTACCTTAGCTTGTCATGGTCAGGGCTGTGATAGGAGAGCTGATATGACAAGTAGAGAGTTCAGGCAATTGGTTTGGTAGAGAAGACCAAGAACTAGAACTACTGCATTGCATGTCTGTGGAGGAGACTACCTTTTGCCCATTGTAGTGGTACATGTGGGATTAGTACAGTTTCTTCACTGCTGGAGAAAGGCCATCTCTGTTCTGTGGGCTTGGAGTTTAAAGCCATTCCCAGGGCTCTAAGGATAAGGTCTGATATCATGGGAATGCCTGCCCTATCACACAGTGTCAGTGTGTGACTTGCGGGACTGACTCCTCGCTTTTAAGTCCTACACAGCCAGTCCCTCTACCTTCTCCCTGAGGCCCTGTGGCAGAAGCAGAGATGGGCAGAGTCCCCAGGGCAGTGGTTCCTAAATGCTTGACCTTGCACATCTTAGAAATGCCAGAAAAATCTCCAGGCACCTGACTCCAGGTATTGGGGACAAATTACTTGAAAGGCTGGTATGTGGCTCATCTACTTTTGTCCCTGCATCCTATCTCACCAGCTTGTCTAACTGAAGTCCTTAGACTCTTGACCAGGCTTTTCTATTTTCTTTCCCCTCGCTATGCCTCCAGCAAAGTGCTCCCTCCATTCTTATCTGGGATGTCCAATCCTTCCTGGAGTTCAGCTAAGTGGCAGTGTAAGGAAGAGCTGTGGCTGGCATTTGTTTGACCACTGCACTCTGTTTTATTGACCACCTTTTGTGATGCTGAGTTGTGTTGCTGGAGCATCCCCCCAGGAGGGCCACCTGTGTTGCAGGGCTCAGCTGTGATTTTTGCCCTCTGCTTTACAACCAACTCTCTTGTTACCTACACATAACTGACAACTGCCTTTGTCTTGTCTGCTCTGTTTCCCCCTGGTTTTGAGTTTAAAATAACTCCCTTGGGCCTTGTCAGTTGTGTTCTGAACCTGTTTAGCTTTTTCCTATCCCAGAAGCTGCCCAGGATGTGATGTGGGGAAAGCCTCTTTCTGCACAGTTCATCACCTTCACACACACTTAAAGATCCTCATGTTCCTCTGCTCTAGCTGCCCCTAGGAGGATTTTGGAGGAATTTGTTCAGGTCTCATCTTCCCACTTACTACATAGATAGCTCTCAGATACCTCTCTACAATTGTTTTAGCAAACAGCCACTTTTGGAAGAGGAGAATCGATCTAGAGCACTGGCAAGTGACTCCAGGCTAAGGCAGTAGAAAGTCCAACCTGATCGTGGAATCATTTAGGTTGGCAAAGACCTTCAAGATAATCTTGCCTCAGTTATCACAGGATGTTAGGGGTTGGAAGGGACCCCCAGAGATGATCAAGTCCAACCCCCCTGCCAGAGCAGCACCATAGAATCAAGCACTGGTTGCACAGGAACACATCCAGATGGGCCTTGAAAGTCTCCAGAGAAGGAGACTCCACAACCTCTCTGGGAAGTGTGCTCCAATGATCTGGGATCCTTAGAGTAAAGAAGCTCTTCCTCATGCTGAAGTGGAACTTCCTGTGCTGTAATTTTATATCCATTGCCCCTTGTTCTATCCCAGGGCACAACTGAGAAGAGTTTGTCCCCTCTCTGTTGACCTCCAGCCCTCAGATATTTATAAAGACTGATTTGATCTCTTCACCAGACCAAACAGCCCCAGGTCCTTCAGCCTCCCCTCATAGGGCACTGCTCTAGCCCCTTCATCATCGTTGTAGCCCTCCCTTGGACTCTTTCAAGTAGGTCCCTGTCCCTCTTATGCACCTGCCTGTGCTGTTCTCTTCTAAGCTGAACAGGAAAGCAGTTTCTTTTGGATTGTGGTAATGCAGTTCTCAGCACCTTTTCTGAACCAAAAACAGACACCTTGGTGACTCTCAGTTTTTCTTCAAGGCTGAGAGGTGACCTCATTAATGGTTATAAATATGTAAAGGGTGAGTGCCAAGAGGATGGAACCAGGCTCTGCTTGGTGATGCCCAGTGCCAAGACAAGGGCCAATGGGTGGAAGCTGAGGCATAGGGAGCTCCATGGAAATGCAAGGAAAACTTTTTTCCCTGTGAGTGTGACAGAACACTGGAACGGGCTGCCCAAGAGGGTTGTGGAGTCTCCCTCTCTGGAGTTACTCAGAACCTGCTTGGATGCAGTCCAGTGTGATCTGCTGTAGGTGATCCTGCTCTGGCAGGGAAGTTGGACTGGTTGAGCTCTCCAGGTCCCTTCTAGCCCCTAACATTCTGTAATTCTGTGATAACTCGAGGCCATTTCCTCTTATCTTATCAGTTGTAACTTATGAGAAGAGACCAATACCCAACTCACTCCAACCTGCTTTTAGGAAGTTGTAGAGAGTTAGAATGGGATAGAGAACTCAGAGAATCTTCTCTTAGTGAACACTGCTGAGGAAATGGCCATCCACTTGATCACAGCCCAATGAGATCCCATCTTTGGTCTCAGCTAGACTTGCAGAACTCATTTTGCTCCATCATATCAGTGGCCCAAATAATTTAATGGAAGTTTTGCACTCCTTGAGGTTGGAAACTATGGAATTGTGTCACACATCAGACAGAGGAATGAAAGCCAGCAGCAAAAGTGTCAGTGCACAAGCTGGCTCTGAGATCCCACCATGGGTACTTTGGAAGCAATTTCAGGCTGCTGAATGACTTCACTACAACAATTTTCTGCAATTGATAATTAGCATGAAGGAAATTACTTTAGCGTGTCTTCAGGATAGTTTTAAGAACTGCCTTCTGGGACGTGGAATATGGTCAGAGTAACCAGGTTGTAATTTCATTTTTAAGAATCTGCTGCCAAGAAGATATATTTTTTTTTTTTGTGTGTGAAATTTCAGCTAGGAAAAATGGAATGTCAGGGGATGAGTGGTGGGAAGGAAAAGTTTTGTCCTGTAAGTTGTGAAAAGCACTCTTTTGGTGATGCCTTGCATTTGCAGGGTGATTAGTGCCATAATTTGATATGTAGGAGTGAAGAAAGCTTTAAAAAATGAAAGATGAATGTGGCTTAAAATCACATTCTGACCTCATTTTCATGCCACTTGTCTCCCAGAATGTTCAAGCCAGCATCAAATGCTTCCAAAATAGTCCAGCAGACGAGACGTTACCTGCTGTAGGAAGGGGGAATAAAAAATGCACTTAGCAGAGGCAAACCTTTATTTAATTAGCCACAGTGTAAAGGTTTCTTGTATTCCTCTGCAGTTANGGGCCACCTGTGTTGCAGGGCTCAGCTGTGATTTTTGCCCTCTGCTTTACAACCAACTCTCTTGTTACCTACACATAACTGACAACTGCCTTTGTCTTGTCTGCTCTGTTTCCCCCTGGTTTTGAGTTTAAAATAACTCCCTTGGGCCTTGTCAGTTGTGTTCTGAACCTGTTTAGCTTTTTCCTATCCCAGAAGCTGCCCAGGATGTGATGTGGGGAAAGCCTCTTTCTGCACAGTTCATCACCTTCACACACACTTAAAGATCCTCATGTTCCTCTGCTCTAGCTGCCCCTAGGAGGATTTTGGAGGAATTTGTTCAGGTCTCATCTTCCCACTTACTACATAGATAGCTCTCAGATACCTCTCTACAATTGTTTTAGCAAACAGCCACTTTTGGAAGAGGAGAATCGATCTAGAGCACTGGCAAGTGACTCCAGGCTAAGGCAGTAGAAAGTCCAACCTGATCGTGGAATCATTTAGGTTGGCAAAGACCTTCAAGATAATCTTGCCTCAGTTATCACAGGATGTTAGGGGTTGGAAGGGACCCCCAGAGATGATCAAGTCCAACCCCCCTGCCAGAGCAGCACCATAGAATCAAGCACTGGTTGCACAGGAACACATCCAGATGGGCCTTGAAAGTCTCCAGAGAAGGAGACTCCACAACCTCTCTGGGAAGTGTGCTCCAATGATCTGGGATCCTTAGAGTAAAGAAGCTCTTCCTCATGCTGAAGTGGAACTTCCTGTGCTGTAATTTTATATCCATTGCCCCTTGTTCTATCCCAGGGCACAACTGAGAAGAGTTTGTCCCCTCTCTGTTGACCTCCAGCCCTCAGATATTTATAAAGACTGATTTGATCTCTTCACCAGACCAAACAGCCCCAGGTCCTTCAGCCTCCCCTCATAGGGCACTGCTCTAGCCCCTTCATCATCGTTGTAGCCCTCCCTTGGACTCTTTCAAGTAGGTCCCTGTCCCTCTTATGCACCTGCCTGTGCTGTTCTCTTCTAAGCTGAACAGGAAAGCAGTTTCTTTTGGATTGTGGTAATGCAGTTCTCAGCACCTTTTCTGAACCAAAAACAGACACCTTGGTGACTCTCAGTTTTTCTTCAAGGCTGAGAGGTGACCTCATTAATGGTTATAAATATGTAAAGGGTGAGTGCCAAGAGGATGGAACCAGGCTCTGCTTGGTGATGCCCAGTGCCAAGACAAGGGCCAATGGGTGGAAGCTGAGGCATAGGGAGCTCCATGGAAATGCAAGGAAAACTTTTTTCCCTGTGAGTGTGACAGAACACTGGAACGGGCTGCCCAAGAGGGTTGTGGAGTCTCCCTCTCTGGAGTTACTCAGAACCTGCTTGGATGCAGTCCAGTGTGATCTGCTGTAGGTGATCCTGCTCTGGCAGGGAAGTTGGACTGGTTGAGCTCTCCAGGTCCCTTCTAGCCCCTAACATTCTGTAATTCTGTGATAACTCGAGGCCATTTCCTCTTATCTTATCAGTTGTAACTTATGAGAAGAGACCAATACCCAACTCACTCCAACCTGCTTTTAGGAAGTTGTAGAGAGTTAGAATGGGATAGAGAACTCAGAGAATCTTCTCTTAGTGAACACTGCTGAGGAAATGGCCATCCACTTGATCACAGCCCAATGAGATCCCATCTTTGGTCTCAGCTAGACTTGCAGAACTCATTTTGCTCCATCATATCAGTGGCCCAAATAATTTAATGGAAGTTTTGCACTCCTTGAGGTTGGAAACTATGGAATTGTGTCACACATCAGACAGAGGAATGAAAGCCAGCAGCAAAAGTGTCAGTGCACAAGCTGGCTCTGAGATCCCACCATGGGTACTTTGGAAGCAATTTCAGGCTGCTGAATGACTTCACTACAACAATTTTCTGCAATTGATAATTAGCATGAAGGAAATTACTTTAGCGTGTCTTCAGGATAGTTTTAAGAACTGCCTTCTGGGACGTGGAATATGGTCAGAGTAACCAGGTTGTAATTTCATTTTTAAGAATCTGCTGCCAAGAAGATATATTTTTTTTTTTTGTGTGTGAAATTTCAGCTAGGAAAAATGGAATGTCAGGGGATGAGTGGTGGGAAGGAAAAGTTTTGTCCTGTAAGTTGTGAAAAGCACTCTTTTGGTGATGCCTTGCATTTGCAGGGTGATTAGTGCCATAATTTGATATGTAGGAGTGAAGAAAGCTTTAAAAAATGAAAGATGAATGTGGCTTAAAATCACATTCTGACCTCATTTTCATGCCACTTGTCTCCCAGAATGTTCAAGCCAGCATCAAATGCTTCCAAAATAGTCCAGCAGACGAGACGTTACCTGCTGTAGGAAGGGGGAATAAAAAATGCACTTAGCAGAGGCAAACCTTTATTTAATTAGCCACAGTGTAAAGGTTTCTTGTATTCCTCTGCAGTTACACGGCCATGGGAGACTCTGGAGTACCTGAAGGGTAACTCCTACTGGGACTAATTCAGTCCAGACAGCTCCAAGTATGTTCATTAAGCTCTGGCTGGGTTTCACACAGGTGGGGAAGGTTAGAAGGCAACAGATAGAGAATGGTACTGATTGTGTTAAGCATAAAACACCATCTGTTTCGTGAGGAAGAAGGGAACAAAATCTGCAAGTCTTGAGGGATACCATCCTGCTGCTAGAAGTCAGCTCTCCTTTTTTTTTCACTTTTTTGTTTTTAAAAATATTTTTTTTTTTGTTTTAATTTGCTTGCTACCTTTTCAAGCTTTCAGTGCCAAGCAGCTAAACTGTAGAAACTCCAGGCTCATAAATCAGGGGGCTGCTGAAAAAGATGCCGAAGTTTTAAACTGCCGTAGGGGCTCTCAGACCTGTAATACATCAGGAAAAGAGGGAATTTTAAAGAAGTGTTATGGTTGGCATGAGAGAAAGAGAGGAGAGAGAATGGGGTCTAATTCCCAAAGTTTTAAAATAGATCAGTATAGGCTTAAAAATCAGTCAATGTAGCAGTAAAAATGCTCTTTCTTCACTACAGCTTTCCCTTCACTTTCTAGTGACCAAGTTAAAAGAGCTTGTTTGGAATGGCACAGTAAATATGTCAATGTATCAACTACTTCATTGTTCAATAGGGTTACTACTTAAGAAGAAGCATCACAAGCAGATGTGAGTGGCTGAGTGCAAATGTGTCTGAGCACTCCAGACCCTCGTGGACACTGTCGGCCTTGACAAGGAGACAACTTTCCTCACTCTGCTTGTAGAGAATTCTGCCTGGGAAAAAGTCAGGAGTGGGAGCTGCAGGGCTGCAAGCTTCTGATGCCTTGGGACATTAAAATGCAAGGCCAAGCTTTCTGCAGATCCTGAAGGTATAGGTGAGCTCACCACTTCAGAAATCACCTATACCCATTGTGAAGGGCTTCATAGAGAATTGAGGGACTGGGCTTCTAAATCCCATCTATCATTTTGTCTTGCTATATATAATCCCCAAACTGTATCAGCATTAATCAAAATGCAAGCAGTTAAAGAAATTGTACTTCTTAACAGCTGTATCAAAGTTTAGCACTAGTTGATATTTTTGTAAGAACCCCAAGTCTTGAAACCATATGGAAGTGGAAGTCTCTCCTGCCTCCTTTTCTGCCCCTCTCTCTCCCCCTTTATTCTTTTTGGTTTGCTTTCTATGGTTTTAATAGAGTTCCATTACTTGAACAGGTCTAATTTCCTGACCTATTAGATCAGTAATGATTTTGCCAGTTCTTTAGCTGTTAAGTGCTGACCTAGTCTTGACTTGTCCCAATGAATTGTTCATATTAGAAACAGGATTTCCAGGAGCTCAGCCAGAGCTTTTACAGCAGCGTGTACCATGAACGTGGACACATCCCCTGTGCCCAGCAGAGCATTTCTGGAGGTGGAAGAGAGTGACATCCAGGCTGGCATATGTCCCTCTGACACACAGGTGATGTGTGGTGGTAGAGAAAAAGAATCCCTAAACAAATGTTTGTTGGTTGCTTGAGCTTTACTTCCCTGAGGAGAAGCATCATTGATATTCACTTCATAACCTTTGCAACAGCCTCTGCTCTTCACCTTTCAACATCTGTCTTGCCAGGTTAGCAGATTCAAAGCCTTTAATTTGTGTGGGTAGAAAAGATTTTTCTCTGGACAGTTTAGCTTTCATCTCATGCAGATGACCCCTAGAGAAGCTTGTGATAGTGTGTGCTTTTTGGGGAGGCTTCCTTTAAAACAAGAGCTTTTCTTTTGTTGGATTTCTCTCTCCTTGTGTGTTGCAGTACTCAAAGAAAGATGCAGTGGAGAACTTGAACACCTGGAAGCCCAAAAAAAGGTGATGGCTACAACCCTCATATCCATTACAGGCAGTGCTGTTGCACTGTGGAAGTATTTGTTTCTCTAATACAATTTCAGAGCTCAGTTATTTTTGGACTATCTCAAACCAGCTCTGCACCAGCTAGAGCATTTCTGAAAATATCATGGCTGGGTTTTTCCTTACCAACTGTCTTAGAACTCAGGATTGATTGGTTTATGGAACATTTTGACCATCTGTGTTTCCCCTCATTGGTTTGCACCTGAACATCTTTTACCATTAGAAAGGATCTGCTGAAGGATTCCTAAACTATGATACCTAAGATAGAATCCTTTGTCCTTAAGTGTAGGGTGACGAGAGTAGCTGTCTGCTTAGGATGACTGAAGATGAACCCACTGAAAGCAGGACTGCCATGCTAGGATCTGTAAGGGGCATTTGATTTTTGGTTGCTTGTGTGTAGCAATAATGAGGTGAAAAAATGAGACAGGTCAGCAGCTTTGCAGCTATGGAAAAGAGTTCCCTGGCAGAAGGTTTGTACTTACCTTTCAAAAAAGAGGAAAGGTAACTTGGCATGAAATCAAGGTCCAATTTTCTTCTGCTGCTTCTCCATCCTGACTGTCTTGGGTGCTTTTCACATGAAACTTAAACTGAAAGCTGCTAATGCTTCTGGAACTCTTGACCTCCTGTTTGCCTCTATTAATGTGAACTTTGCTTTTCATCACCTCCTGTTTTCCAGCCCAGATGTGCCTATGTACTAGGTAGCAGAGGTAAATCAGAACACCTCAGTGTCTCCACCAAAGGAGTATGAAGCTTTGATCATATTTGAACCATGGTTAGGCATCATCTTTTGCAGTGTTCTCATCTGCAGTCATCTTCGTTGAGCTGCTGCTCAGCTGTGGCCATGGTTGCTTGTGGGCTCAAAGGAGGTGATCCCAGGCTGTTGACACAGAGACTGCCACAGAGGTGGAAAAATGTCATAACCAGTCTGAAAAGTCTTGACTATGCCATGAAAAGCAGTGGTCAGTTTTGTAGCAGCTACAGCTTGTAAAAGTCCTGTTTCATTACCTGGCCAAACAATCATTTTGTGACCAGTTTGTCGCATAAAGTAGAAGACACTGAGTTCATTACCCACTGTAAGGATTTTGATCAAACAATAATTTGCAGCACTTAAAAGATATTCTGTAGCCTAACTCACTAAATCCATCAGCATATAACATCCAGCCATGGAACACATGTGTGTGTAATAGTATCAACATTGAAAGCCCCTACTGTGCCGAGCCTTAGCAAAGCATTTTTAGTCAACATACTTCTGGGATCGCTAATGATTAATTAGTGTGTATCATAATGTAAAGCAAATGTCACCCCTGCTACCTGGGGGCTGCTGTCATTCGAGAGGGGAAGGAGATTTCCAGTGGCAGCCTGGCTGGGAAACGCAAACGGCATCGCAGCCTGCCACCGTGTGGGCACAGCCTTGCCGCCGTGTGGGCACCGCTCCGCCGCGACCCCAGCGCCGTCTTCTCCTCGTCCCCCACTCTTGGCACGGCCAACAGGTCTCACCGGGGTGCAAAATGATTTAAAAGGAGGAAAAAGCTGCAACGACAACTGTGTGTATGTTTTTTTTGGTTGTTTTTTTTTTTTTTTTTTTAGTCTTCCCTTCCTCTGCCTAAAAGAGAACAACCTCAGAGGGTTTGCTAATAACCAGACAGATTTCTGAGAGTTGTGTAAATACAAAGTGAGGATTAGGTGCCTAGGAACCTTATTATTTGCTGATGGTTTCTGCCATAACCAACCTCATTATTTGAAGGTGTTGCAGTTGAAGCAGTTTGCAAGACAGCCACACAGCAGAGGTTTTGCCTTTCGTTGAGGGAAGTCCAACAATTTTCCTGCCATGCATGAAAAATCAAACTGGGCCTACAGTTGGATTAGTTCAGAGCATGATGTTGTGTCTCACCTCCCTCCTCTTCTGAATTCCTCAAGATTACAAGTTTCCAGTGACAACAATACTATTTTAGAAATACTTGTTGCTCCTTTTTTTTTAAGGGTAGCTTTCTGGGAAATAGTTACTAATTGCTAGGAAATAGTGCAGGTTGGGTCTCGCAATCAGATTCGTACAATCTTCTGTGTGCAGTGGGGCCCTTCTGTGCAGACCCAGGGTGCTGGCAGTGGCAGGCTCTGTCTCAGTGCTTGCTCAGCCTATANAAGCTATTTCAGTGGCTACCTAATCTCCCTTTACAAACAGGTCACTTTCTTACTAATTTTTGCTGACTTCTTCCATTTCTACTTCATGCAACTGGTGAAGGGTCTGGAGAACGAGCTGAGCAGCTGAGGGAGCTGGGATTCTTTAGTCTGGGGAAGAGGAGGCTGAGGTAGGGGAGACCTACCTCATTGTTGCTTTCTACAACTCCTTGAAAGGAGGTTGGAGCCAGGTGGGGGTTGGTCTCTTTTTGCTAATATCAGGTGATAGAACAAGAGAAATGGCCTGAAATTGTGCCAGGGGAGGTCTATGTTGGAAATTAGAAAAAATGTCTTTCCTGCAAGAGTGGTCAGGCATTGGGACAGGCTACCCAGGGAGGCAGTGGAGTCACCATCCCTGGAGGTGTTCAAGGCACTTTGGTTTAGTGGCCATGGTGGTGTTGGATCGATGATTGGACTCAGTGACCTTAAAGGACTGTTCCAACTGAGACAATTCCATGATTTTTTTACTGCAAACATTCAGATCTTCAGGAGTGTCAGGACAGCATTAACAGAGGAGTCTCCCATCCAACCCCACTTTAAAGAGCTGGCCAAATGGGTGTATTCTACTGGTGCCTTTGTCTCCCAAACTGCAGCCTTAGATTTTGTAATGCTGCTGCCAAGCGATGCCAAGGGGAAAAAAAAAAGGCAGGCAGCACAACAGTTACAGCTGTGGATCCCTGAATGCTGCAATCAGATATCACTAATCTGGATGATTTGTGTGAAGTTAATACAGTTTTGGCTCGATTTCAGTTTAAAAAGGGAAAGTATTTTTTTGATTTACTGCCTTTTTTTTCCTTTTTTTTTTTTTCCTTCTTCCTTTTGGGCGTGTGCAAGTTGAAAAGTGTGCTGGATTTCCGCTATAAATTGTATCCATGCCTCATCACTCCATATTTTTAGAGTTCTGCTGACATCCTAAGCACAGTAGGATCTACCCTCGATGGTTTAAAGGAGCTTTTATAATTTATGGGGGATGTTGGAGGTAGCATATTTTTTCAATCTGTACCGTGGGAGGGTTTGCAGTTTGAAAGTGAGATTGTGCTCTCCTCTTACATCAGTTTCCAGCTAACCTGAGAATGCCAATTGTATGTCTTGCAGTTATTAATAATATCAGTAATTGCCTAAACTGTGTAGTGAGAGTTTAAGTAAATAAGAAATTTGTTGTGTAAATGATAACAGTTGTAACAGGCAAAACTTCATTGCCAGTGATACCTAATTGTCAGCATTGACTTGGTTATTTTGCTACTTTATAGTAGATTTTAAGACTTATGCTGTTAATTTTTAGCAAATGAAATTGAAGGAAATATTTTATTACATATCAATTACATAATTTATCAATTTATCAATATCAATAATAACATAATTTGTCAATTTAGCAATATCAATTACATAATTTATTACATAAGCATTATAAGCATAAATAATGCTTAAAATGACAGGTTTGGTACTGAGAAATGCACAAAACCCAGCAAGGGTAGGAGGATGGGAATTAGAGTGGCCAAATTTTGAACAAATTCTTCTGCTCCTGACCATAACTGATGAAATGAGAATTTTTTTAGGTAGACTCTTCTTGTGAGCTGGGAAGACTTTTTATTGTGGTGGTTTTTGAGTCTTTTGCTGCCCTGTGCCAAATGGTGTCTGTGCCTCAGGCTGTAGGGCAAAAGGCTAAGGATGATTTTTACTGCCTGGAAATTTTCACCTCAAGGAAGGCAAAGAAATTCTGGAGCCCGACTTGGACATTGCCTTGTGGGAGCAAGCACTCACCTTGAAGAGGCTAACACAGCCAGGCAATGCCCCTTGTGCCCTCAGGAGCCTTATTGTCCCATGGCTGGGGAGATGTGATGCAGCACAGAAATAGCATGACAGCTGGAAAAAAGCAAACTCCAAATCACTGAAATATCTATTTTGATTTATTAACTTGTCTGGAGTGAAAAGCAACTACTGAAACACTGCATTTTTTTTTTTTCTTTCTTTTTATTCCCAATTTTAAACTTTTCATTCACAATTCCATTTGTATTCTGCTTTAATGTTCTTATTTTAGCAAGGACTTGGCAACCTAGAAACTGGCAAGTCCAGGAGATCCTTCTTTTTCCCTGGTACCTTTTAATCCCTGTATGGAAGGAGAATGTGTGGCTTGTGTAGGGTGTTGTTCCACACTGCAGGTCTTAAAAAGATCTGAGTTACCCCAGAAAGAGTGCAAAGGAAAGCTCAGAGAAATTCACAGGAGTTCTGGGCTTTCCAGTTATTATAGCTCTGTATTTGTGACTGTCCCAAATCTAAGGAAAGGTTTTCAGAAAGAGACTTACTGGTTCAGCCCAGGACATGAAATGGTTTCCTGATTTTCCTCTGGAGTGATATAGATGGTGCTGGGAGATGCTTTTGTGTTAGTTACACCAGGAACATGGGGTCCCCAGTGGATCTGAGGGCACTGTGGTCTGTGGTGTGCTCTCCAGGGTCTCTTGTGTCAGAGGCATGGGAGAGGGGCACAGGACCTGGCAGAGGGAGCTGCTGCAACAGGGTACTGCTGTGAAATGGTGGTCCATAGGCAGAACCCAATCCAGCTGTGCACACATTTTGATGGGAATACTTCCTATCAGAATTACACATGCTGTAGTCCTTTGCTGAATTGTGGCACGGAGGATGCAAGTTTAGGAGAGAAAAGATCAGTATCTGATGTACTTTGAGTGTGACAGAGCACTGGACCAGGCTGCCCAGAGACATGGTAGAGTCTTCTTCTCTGGAGTCATTCAAAACCCACCTGGATGCCGTCCTGTGCAAGCTGCTCAAGGTGAACCTGCTCTAGCAGAGGGGTTGGACTAGATGATCTCTGGAGGTCCCTTCCAACCCTCACCATTCTGTGATTCTGTGTGATGATACAATTACAGTTCAGCTCTAAAAGATGGCACACAGCAGGGCAGGGATGGGACAGGGTAGGGATTTCTGCCTCTGGAGCCCACAACACTTGTTCTCATGCAGTGGCTTCATCAGCCTTGAGAGCAGTGTGTGTGGGTTGGATGCTTGGAGATCACAGAATCATGGAACAATCAGGTTGGAAAAGCCCCTCAGGATCATCAAGTCCAACCAAAAACCCTACTCTACAAGGTGCACCCTAAACCACATCCCCAGGCACCACATCCAAATGACTTTGAAACACATCCAGGGTGGGTGACTCCACCACCTCCCTGGGCAGCACATTGTGATGCCTGACCAACTCTGTGAAAAAATGTTTCCTAATGTCTAGTCTGAACCTACCCAGTCACAGCTTGAGTCCATTCCCTCTTGTTCTGTCAACTAAGTGCCTGTGAGAAGAGGCTGGCACCAACCTCTCCACAATGTCCTTTCAGGTAGCTGTAGACACCCATGAGATCTCACCTCAACCTCCACTTTTTCAAACTAACTAGCCCCAGCCTCTTCAGTCTATACAGAGCAATGGTTGTTTTCAGAAAGTACTGCATATGNGACGAGTCCTTGAGTGACCTGTGCTAGTGGGAGGTGTCCCTGCCTATGGCAGGGGGTTGGAACTAGATGATCCTTGAGGTCTTCTTCCAACCTTACCATTCTATGATTATAACAAAGCTGAAAGTGTGTGAGAAGGCCTAGGACATCTACTCCATGTACACCATTCTATGTATTCCCTTGCCCCACTCTAACACTGGTGATGAACCAGACTGCTGGTGTTAATGTCCACTATGAAGGAGCAGCTTCTCTTGGCCACAACAAAATGGAGCTTGTCTGTCCTAGAAATAAACTGATGTGGTGGCACAGCCATGTGTGCCACAGTTCATGCTGAACCCTGAGCGTTAGCTGATTGCTAAGGCTGGGAGTTTTCTGGAACACTCTGTGCTGAGGGCTGGCAGCTGTGGGCTGGCTGTGTAATGAGGGACACCTGGGCCAGCACCTGCCCTCAGAGCTGGTGGAGGGGCTAGCAACAGCAGCAGGAGAAGCATGAGAACGTTAATACTGCACTTCGTCCGTGTTGTCTGCTTTTCTGGAGTGCCCAGGAGCTGCCGAGGCGGTGGAGCAGGTTAGCAGCTTTGTTTTCTCCTGGTGGGGCTGCTCCGCTCCTGTCGGTGGTTCTGGGGCTGTGCTGATGGCTGCCAAGGGAGGAGGGGGAGCTGCCCTAGGGCCCAGCCTTGTGCTGCTGCTGTCCTCAGGGAGGCCTCAGTTTGGGGTGGTTTATGGAGGCCCGGGGGTGCGCGGGCAGGTCTCGGGCTCCTCCAGCTGCTCGGTGTGGAAATGGGGAGCAGGAGGAGCCCTCCTGGTGGTAACTGAGTGAAGAGAGGAGCGAGAAACGGGGGGAGTGTGGGTTCAACCACAGCGACCAGTCCAAGGCTTTGGAAAGAGACAAAGGGAAGGACTGAGTGAGGTGAGCGTGGAGGGTAGCNGGGTGGCTCAGCCGTGCCCGTGAGTGAGCGTGGAGGGTGGCTCAGCCGTGCCCGTGAGTGAGCGTGGAGGGTGGCTCAGCCGTGCCCGTGAGTGAGCGTGGAGGGTGGCTCAGCCGTGCCCGTGAGTGAGCGTGGAGGGTGGCTCAGCTGTGCCCGTGAGTGAGCGTGGAGGGAGGCTCAGCTTTGGGCGCCATTGTAGAAGCAAGGATCTCTGACCCTGAGATGAAGTTTGTGGTTCCCTCTGTCTCTCCACAGTGTCACACTCCCCTAATACCCTTCTTGTTCTCCTCCCTGCTGTCTTTCGCTAGGATATCCTTCACTCCCAGTCTGCTCTTCTGTTCTGAGTTTTCCCCCAGTATGGTAGAGATGCAGATGTGTGCATCCCACCTGGCTGTTTGTAACATAATGTAGCATGTGTCTTGTGGGAATAAAACATAAGCATTACCTACATGCACAGCTCAGAGTTATTTGGTGTATTCCATTAATATTTGAGAGGTAATTATATTATTAATGCATTACATAAAGAGCTTGCAGTGCTGGGGTGGTGTTGGCTGCCTGCATTCTCCTCCTGTGCATGCAGTCAGTTTTCCCTGGACTTGCCATATTCCAAACAGGACACAATGCAGATTGCTGCCTCGCAAGGGCAGCTTGGCAGAGGGGGGACACGTTGGATAGAGTGCATTCACTGATTTTTGTGAAGATCCTGCACGAGGCTGAATGCTGAATTTCATAGACATACAGTGCTAAAATTGCCTTGCCTATTACGGAGATAAAAATATCTTTTTTTCTTTTTTTTTTTTTTTTTTGTTCAAATGTTCTGCTTGCTTCTTTACAAATGAAGGAGTTAAATACTGAAAGGCAGGTGGATGCTGTAACTACTTTAGAAAAAAGATGAATAGGGCTGATGGCTAAAGCTACAGGGAATCTATTGAAGGTCCAGATGCAGACGTGGCTCTTACTCCACACACAGTTCAAAGCGGGGTGAAGCTGCCTGGGTAATTGGCTATGAAATAACTAACCTCTGGGAGAAAATTGCCCTCATACTTAATTGCTTGTGTTCAGGGTAACATGTAGCCACCTGGCTGATTAGTGCCCTTACCTATATTTACACCCACCCGAGTTTAAATGCAGGCACTATTGTTGGCCTGGCTTTATGTATTCATTGACTGGCCCTAGTGGATTAAAGAAAATATGACCACCAAGGTCACTTTTTCTTTTCATTCTTCTTTTATCTTCTCCTGAACCCCCTATTTCTTACATAAGAAGTACAAATTCAGCCTTAAAGTAAATCTGCTGGCTTTAATAGAACAGTAGTGGAATGAATTTGGTTCCAATTGTTTTGTTTGGATGTATGAAATACTTAAAAAGAGGAAGTAAAATCTAACAGCTTAATGGAAGTCAGAAGACAGGGCAGGTAAATGGGTGGAAAAAAGAAGTTTCTAGTGATTTTGTCATGGAAAAGATCTTTGGGAACAGGTTGGATAAGCACCTCTCAAAGATGCCATTGAGCTTTCTGGAGGTGGAAAGGTGGAGAGAATGATTTTCTGGTGTCCCCACTATGTAGCAGCATCTATATTAAACTTTTCAGCCACTTAAAATGTAAGAAAAACATTTTTTAGTGAAATGGAATGGGTTGCCCAGAAGACTTAGAGAGTCCCTACCCTTAGAGATACTGAAAACCTGCCTGAACAGTCCTGGCTCACCTGCCTTAGCTGACCTTGAGTTGAGGGATTGGAGTTGGAGAATCCACAGAGGTTGCTCCAGCCTCAGCCTTTCTGTGCCTTTGTAATTTTGTGACACAGTATCAGGTTAGTCTTCCATTTGTGTTTTCTCTGCTTGGGTAAGTGGTTGATTTAGATGGATTCCTTATTAGGTGTTTAGGTCTTCAGCATTTATGTTTGCAAGCTGAGATGCCAGATGCTCATGATTGTTATTGGTGGTGATAATGCTTTGCCCACAGTCAATCTGAAGTGGCTTTAGTACCAAGACTGTACTAGCACTGCTTGCTGTGTGGCTCCTCTTCCAGTCTGCAGCATGCTGGTCCCTGTAGTTGCTCCAGACATGTACAACAAGAGGTTAGAACCTAGGTTCAGGTTGGGTTTGCTACTGCTGATTGACACCGTGCATGAACTTTCTGATCAGGAATGTATTGCCAGAGAAATCTGGATCTGGAATTCTGAAAGAGGGCCTAGTATAGACAGCAGCAGCTGCTAATACCTACAGATTTTTAAGAGCAAAAAGCGTTAACTGGCAAAGATATAAGATGCCACATTTCTCAGGAAAGAAATGCTTGTATTTCCCAGAATTCATCTGGAGTTTTACCTGAAACAGTTTGTTGTATCTAAGAAAATACAGGTTTTGTTTATGGAAATTTTGAATACAGACATGTTGTAGATGTAGCTCTGGGTTTGTAATTAATTATTACAGGAAACTTGTCAACCTTTTCCAAAATTGGGGGAAAAAGCCTGAAGGCTTTCCATTGGCCGTAAGGATGTGGGGATGTTACTGCACCATTCTGTAATTTCTGTGCACCCCAGCTCCTGCAGTCATGTTATTGCTGAGAGTCTTAGTTCTCTGACAGAGAAAGGGAGAGAAAGGGAGGCAGAAAGAGAGGGAGAGATAAAGTAAACCACCGCAGTAACAAAACACCAAAAAAACCCAACTCCCAAAACCCCCTCAACAAGCAAAAATTTGGAATTGCTCACTTGGAGAACAGTTTTGACTTGGAACTACTAAAAAAATTGAAGACCAGCAGAAAGTTAAAAGAAGTTGCATGAAAAATGGTGTGATTTTTGATCTGTTTTTGTGCTGGTCTGTCTCCTGTGTTACTGCTTCTGGAGATGTTGAGAGGGTGTGGGGTTTTTTTTAATTTTTTTTTGTGTGTGTGTGTGGGGACCTGGACCCCTTTTAACTGATTGTGCTAAGTACCTTCAGTGCTTGTTGACTTTGGTGTTGACTGATGAGCATCTTTTCATACCCAGTCCTCTGCTGATAATATGTTGAGGCTGTAGGAAGGGGAAGTGGTTATGACAAGGTAGTGTCAAAGGATGGTTTCTTCAGACTTTCTCTGTCAATGTCTTCACAGCCTTCTTTCTGCTGTTGCCTTGTTATTGTTTTTGCTTCCCATCTGTCATGGAATCACTGACAATTTCCTACTTTTAGAGCAGAGAAGCTGCAGTTCGCCATCTTTACAGAGATATGATACCTTGGCAACTTTGATTCCAGAAGACAGCCTTAGCAGGAATGTTACAGTAGCCTGAACTGGAGGTGCCTTACATGTAGAGAAATAGCTGGAAGGTATATTTGCCAAACAAGTGCTTGGCATATATTTGATTGGAAGTGAAGAAGTTGCTGATGGAAGCAAGCCCATGGGACAAAGGTTTTTCCTCTTCTTTACTTAGCTAGCTTTGAGTCTGGCACTTTGTCTAAGCTTGTCAGCCAGGGTCCTTCAATCTCCACCTCCAGAGAGAAACTCATCCCAGCAGCTTTAGCTGGGAGACTTGCTGTCTGTCTCCACTAATCATGGAGAAAGCAAAGAGCTTGGCTCAGACATCTGTGTTTTAGCAGCCTGAAGTTCAGTGCAATTATCTCATCCAAAATTAACTCACTCTGCAGTTCATTGACTGGTAAAGATGTCTCCTCTTTAGTGTGATGCAGAAGACCTGCTTAAATTGGCAGTTGCCAGACAACCTGTTCTGTTTTGGGGACATCAGAGGTTTTAGGTGAATGATTTGTATTGGAAGGGACATTAAAGAGCATCTAGTTCCAACCCTCCTGCCATGGGCAGGGACACCCTTCACTAGCCCAGATTGCTAAAGGCCCCATCCAACTTTGTCTTGAACACCTCGAGAGAGAGGTGTCCACAACCTCCCTTAGGCAACCTGTTCCAGTGTCTCCCCACCCTCACTGTGAATGATTTCTTGCTAATACCCAGTCTCAATCTCCCCTCTTCCAACTTCAGTCTATTCCCCCTTATCATATCACAACAAGCCCTAATAAAAAGTCCCTCCTCAGCTTTCCTGTAGGCCTTGTTCAGATACTGGAAGGCTGCTCAAAGGTCTCCCTGGAGTCTTTTCTCCATGATGAACAGCCCCAATTTAGATGAATACTTGAATGTTGTGGAATCTAAATATTTTATGTTCTGAATCCTGTAGAACAAACTTCTTTTCTTGTTAAACTGCAGCTATTTCTAATACTTCTCTGCTTTCTTTCTCTGTGAATAGCTGTTGGTTTACTTTTTCATTTACATAGCTGAGGTAGCCAGGCTATATATTTAATTGATAAATGTCATGGTATATATGAAGGTGTGGAGGAGCTAATAGGAAGGTTTAGTGCAATAAAATGCAGTGAGTCTTCAAGAGTAGGATTAATACATCATGACCTGGAGTGATAAGGGTCTGACAAGGGTAATTTCCTTTACAGGAAATGTTTTATATATGTATATATTTTAAAAACTTTTATATGTGTGTGTGTGTGTATATAAATATCTATATCTATATATATATATATATATACACACCCCTATATACACGCATATATACATATATGTATACACCTACACCCCCCTGTATACACCCACACATATACATGCATGTATACACCCACACCC
>WBNM01028456.1:4033-29966 GCA_013399055.1 Ramphastos sulfuratus | reverse complement strand
CCTCAAACCAGCACAGTAGCTTTTCCTTGCATTTCGTTCAGGTGTTACTCACTTTCTCTTCTACCATCCAAAAGGCACAGAAGCTATCTGTAAGCTTTTTGGCTAGGAAGAAGTTCTTCATAGAGAGAAGAACCTCCTGAAAGGAGGTTGTAGCCAGGTGGGGTTGGGCTCTTCTCCCAGGCAAACAGCAACAGAACAAGGGGACACAGTCTCAAGTTGTGGCAGGGGAGGTCTAGGCTGGATGTTAGGAGGAAGTTCTTGACAGAGAGAGTGATTGGCATTGGAATGGGCTGCCCAGGGAGGGGGTGGAGTTGCCATCCCTGGAGGGGTTCAAGACAAGACTGGATGGGGCACTTAGTGCCATGGTCTGGTTGATTGGCTAGGGCTGGGTGCAAGGTTGGGTTGGACGATCTTGGAGGTCTCTTCCAACCTGGTTGATGCTATGATTCTACGTAGCTCACTCCACTATGAAATAGAGCAATACTTTTAAAGTATAAAATAAAAATGGCCTAAGTTAAAACATTATTTTTTTTTTTTCTCCCCTCTTTGAACAGTTTGGAAACAGCCCAAGGTTCAAAGAGGCTGTTTTGAATGGCACTATGCACACAAGGCTGGTTATCACATTGACACTCCTCTCCGTGATTAGTAACTCATGTATGAGTGCAGACTCCAACAAATATAGAGAGTGCATTATGGACTCCACTGATTTCATTCCTAGAAAAACAAACTGTTAGATCTTTGTTTTCACTTGTATGTTGGTTTGGTTTTTTTTTTCTCCCCCCCTAGCTCTTTTTGGTCCTACAAGATCTCCAAAATGCCCATGCATCTGGGAGGTGTGTATTCCTGCTGCTTTACAGCAAGGCTTCCCACTGACACAGACAGCAGTAATTAGCCAGAGGAACAATGGCCACATTATAACACAGACATTTTTGCAGGGAGGGTTGGTTGGTTTGTGGGTTGTTGGGGTTTTGTTTTTTTTTTTTTTTCCAGTGTAAAAGCTCAGTTACAGCTGTTTGTTACTTTATCAAACAGTTTGCTCAGCCTCTGCAATCCGCTTTCATTTTAAACAGGTATTTAGAGTGCTTGGGAAATTCTGTGTGCTGGAGAAGCAGTATAGTTTTATGCATTTTTATTGTATGACTAACACTTCCTAGCCCCTGAAAATAAACTTGGAATTGGAAGAATACTGGAGATTAATAACCCAATTCAGCCTGATGTTTAACCACGGGGTGAGCTCACCCTTTGAATAATGATCAAATTAACCTATGTGAGCCATAAAATCCTTCCCAACTTAACAATGCCCATCAAAATTCTTCCAGTTCAGACATACATGAGTTATAATTTAATGGATTTCAAACTCTGTTTAATGTTTAGCTTCTCTTTTTTTTTTTTTTTTTCCCTCCCCTCTTCTTTCTTCTCCTTTATTCTTTTGTTCTTTCCTCCTCTCTCTCTACTTTGCTTCCCATATGATGATTGACCAAATGTCTCTTAATTTTTCATAGCCTAATCTGGGTTTGATTAGTGCATAGAAAGTGTTAGGAAAAAATTAAATATTTAAATTTCTGCTTTCCTTAAATTAGTCAAAGTGCTCACAAGGCCACAGGTGACTGACATTTGCTTCCTTTCCCTCAAACTGTGACTGCAGCAAACTAAATGGATTATGATTATCATAGAATCATAGAATGGTAAGGTTGGAAGGGACCTCAAGGATCATCTAGTTCCACCCCCCTGCCATAGGCAGGGACACCTCCCACTAGTAAATAGATTATGACTGACTACTGACTTTTAAAGATGCTCTTTCTGAGTAGAATCATAGAATCATAGAATCATAGAATCATAGAATCATAGAATCATAGAATGGTAAGGTTGGAAGGTGACCTCAAGGATCATCTAGTTCCAACCCCCTGCCATAGGCAGGGACACCTCCCACTAGCACAGGTCACTCAAGGCCTCGTCCAACCTGGCCTTGAACACCACCAGGCAGGGAGCAGCCACAACCTCCCTGGGCAACCTGTGCCAGTGCCGCACCACCCTCACTGTAAAGAACTTCCTCCTAACATCCAGTCTAAATGATTTGGATTGGAAAGAACCTCCAAAAGTCATCCAGTCCAACCCCCTCTGCACTCAGCAGGGGCATCCTCAGCTAGATCAGGTTACCCAAAGCTCCGTTGAGCCTCACCCTGAATACCTCCAGGGATGGAGCCTCAACCACCTCCCTGGGCAATCTGTTCCAGTGCTCCACCACTCTCATAGTAAAGAACTTGTTCCTAACATCCAACCTACATCTGCTCTTCTCTAGCTTGAACTCATTGCTCCTTGTCCTGTCACTGCAGGCCTTTGTGAACAGCTTCTCTCCATCCTTCCTATAGGGCCCCCTCAGGTAGTGGAAGGCTGCTATTAGGTATCCCCAGAGCTTCCTCTTCTGCAGGCTGAACACCCCCAGCTCTCTCAGCTTGTCCTCATAGCAGAGGTGTTCCAACCCCCTGTGGATGTCCATATGCAGATGTATCTAACTGAGCTGTTTCGAGTTTTGGCAGTTTCATTTTGCTGAGCTTTGTGCCAATGTTTCCTTCAGTTTTAGTCCAGATGGGTTCACAACCCTAAATTTAACTCTGCCTTTCAGGACTGAGCACATTTAAACTCTCGACTGAAATTGAAGGGAAATGACCTGCACTGGAGAGCCATATGAAACCACTTAAATCCAAAGCTTGAGTTGCCCCAGGTTTGTTTGAAATTTAGCCCAAAGTTATGGATTAAAGCCACAAAGCTTACCTGCCTTTTGTCAGACTGACCCAAGTTTCAACTAAAATCCAGACCCATTTTCTGTGTAAGTATTGAAAATGCTGCCTGTGGGAACAGCAGAGCCTATACCCATTCTTTGGCACCACGATGGAGCAATTCAAACCTCTTGTTTGTTTGATAGGAACAATGTCAGGAGTGAGGGGGGGGGAGGTTGATTTCAGCTTCTTGTTGCAAATTCTGAAAAGAAAACCCAGCCTGAACCAGAATTTTTTAAATTGAAACAACAGGCCTTAAACCATAAGGAAAGAAAAAAAAAAATCAGGCAATGTGTTCTTCCCAGCTTGCTGTTTTAACTCTGAATAGCAAGCTGACTCATTTGGAATGAAAAGTGGATTAGGAAAATATATATATTGGATTTACAATCTCAGTGAGAATGTTCTCAGTGAGAGCTAATCTCATTACCAAGCCCTCCTCCTATAGTAGCTGTTGCCTTTCCCAAGTTTGGCTATAGATAGACTTAGCCTCTGCTCTTGTGCTCTTGCACTCATTCTCCACTGCAACTGAGGAAATAGGGGAAGGATTAATCAGTGGCAGATGCCACTGAGAGTTTCATTCTAGAATCAATATTCTTTCCCAGAGGAGATGTGTGCTGCCTTGAGTGCTGTGCAAAGCCTCTGGACCCTATTAGGAGATTTGAATTCTGTGCATCACAGAATGGTTTAGGTTGGAAGGGACCTCAAAAATCATCTAGTCTCAACCTCGCCTTTGGACTCTATTAGGAGATTTTAATTCTGTGCATCACAAAATGGTTTAGATTGGAAGGGACCCCAAGGATCATCTAGTTCCAAGCCCCTGCCATAGGCAAGGACACCTCCCACTAGTACAGGTCACTCAAGGCCTCGTCCAACCTGGCCTTGAACATCTCCAGGAAGGTTGTGGAGCACAGAAGCACAGAATGTGATCAAAGATCACATTCTGTGCTTCTGTGTTCCACAACCTCCCTGGGCAACCTGTGCCAGTGTCTCACCACCCACACTGCAAAGAACTTCTTCCTAACCCCCAGTTTCAATCTCCTCTTTGACAGTTTAAACCCATTCCTCCCCCTTCTGTCATTACAGGACCTTGCAAATAGTCTTGTGATGTAAAAAGAATACAAGGATGGTTGCAGGACTGGAATTTCTCTCCTATGAAGAGAGACTGAGAGACCTGGGAGTGTTTAGTCTTGAGAAGAGAAGGCTGAGAGGAGACCTTATCAATGTCTATAAATATCTGAGGGATGGGTATCAGGATGGAGGGGATGGTGTCTTTTCACTGGTGCCCAGTGATAGGACAATGAACACTGGGTACAAGCCAGAACTCCTGAGGTTCCACCTCAACACAAGGAGGTGCTTCTTTATGGTGAGGGTGTTGTAGCACTGGAGCAGGATGCCCATAGAGGTTGTGGAATCTCCTCTGGAGATTTTCAAAACCCTCCTGGATGAGTTCCCATGTGGCCTGCCCTAGGTGATTCTGCTTTGGCAGGGGAGTTGGACTGGAGGCTCCCTTCCAACCCCTAACATTCTGTGATTCTGTGATTTGGATGAATGCTTTTCTCCACCAGAGAATTCACTAGTAGTGTGTGCTCACCTTAAGCAAGAAGCTTGCCTTCAGAAGCTCTGACTTAAAATGTCTCCAGATTAGGATTAGCTAAGTACCCCCTGAGGCACACATTTATCTTGCAGGAATTCTCAGGAGTGAATTGTGAAGCACAGTGAAAGATTGCTTCATGAGAAGTGGGAATTTGCCCACTTTCCTCAATGTAAAAGACCTAGACAAGTATATGTCTTTAAAGAATAAATTATAGGTGAGAACTGCTCCTTTCGTGTCAGCAAAGCAAGAGGAGAAAACTTGCCTTCAGAAGCTCTGATTGAAAATGTCTCCAGATTAGGATTAGCTAAGTGCCCCCTGAGGCACACATTTATCTTGCAGGAATTCTCAGGAGTGAATTGTGAAGCACAGTGAAAGATTGCTTCATGAGAAGTGGGAATTTGCCCACTTTCCTCAAGATATGGATCTAGACAAGTATATGTCTTTAAATTATAGGTGAGAACTGCTCCTTTCCTGTCAGCAAAGCAAGAGGAGAAAACTTGCCTTCAGAAGCTCTGATTGAAAATGTCTCCAGATTAGGATTAGCTAAGTACCCCCTGAGGCACACATTTATCTTGCAGGAATTCTCAGGAGTGAAGTGTGAAGCACAGTGAAAGACTGCTTCATGAGAAGTGGGAATTTGCCCACTTTCCTCAAGATATGGATCTAGACAAGTATATGTCTTTAAATTATAGGTGAGAACTGCTCCTTTTGTTTCAGCAAATAATTCTCCCATCTTTCTGCCTCTCACTACTGGTACTCAGGGGCCCTGCAGACCAAGTTGCTGTTTCCCCAACTCCATTCCCAGTTTGCTTCATTTCTTAGCTACCAGCTCAGAAAAAAAAGTAAAACTTCCCAAATGTGCACAAAGAGCAGCCAGAAAAAAAATGAATTCATGTTCCTGTGGAGGAGCAGAGCCCTGTGCACACACATATATCTGGGTGCATACCCACATGCAGAGGGAGAAGGTGGAACCATTAAGAGAAACAAGAACCATCTCACTGTTCTCCTCACTGATTCTATCCCATGCATGAGAGAGGAGAAAGTGAGCTTCCCCCATCTCTAATTACCTCATACATCCACCTCCTACCACACATACTGCAGCCACTGATTCCGTATGTGTCCACAGATATCTATTGGAAAAACAGAGCCTGTCAAGCAGATTAAGTCAAGGTTAGAGGCCTGGAAAACCAGAATTTTCTGGTGGATGCTTGGAGGACATTCAGGAGGTTAGTGCACAAATGAAGCATGAGACTTTGCAGGGCTGACAGGTAAGGTTGCACTTCATTTTTTTCTGATGCAGATGCTTTTGCATGGCTCTGAGAAGTTGCATCTGATTTCACAGATAACTGTGATAACTGTGATAACTGTGACTGTTTCCTGAGTGTGCAAAGAGGATCATGAAGAGCTGGGGGGTGGCTAGAGCTGGCATATTACCTTTATTAAGTTTAGCTGTTTCACAGCTGCTCCAAGACTATGAGCATTTGAGGAGTTGGGTGAAGTTTGTCTCATGTTGGAGAACTGAGGCAGCAAATAGCTCATGAGATTTCACAGGTATCAAGGGGTGCCTGTGTTGTATAATAGCCTGTTACACAAACTCTGTGTTGATGAATGAGGCATGCTAGTCAGCAGCAGGAAAGGCAACTCCACAGGCTTAACAAAAGAGGTAGAGTGGCATTCCTCATCTTTGTCTCTTTTAAGCTGTGTTCAAGCAGCCACATCATCCTTATGATTGTTCTCTTCACAATTCCCGTGCACAGGAATCAGGGATCAGCGTTGGGTCAAGTGCTGTTCAGCATCTTCATTGGTGAGGGCACAGACAGAGTCTGCTCAGCAGGTTTGCTGATGACACCAAACTGGGAGGCTTGGCTGATCCAGCTGAAGGCTGTGTGGCCATCCAGTGAGACTCGGACAGACTGAGAGCTGGACAGAGAGGAACCAAATGAGGTTCAACAGGGACAAGTGCAGAGTCCAGCACCTGGGGAGGAATAATGAACTGCACCAGTACAGGCTGGGAGGTGATCTGCTGGAGAGCAGCCCTGTAGAGAGGGACCTGGGAGTGCTGGTGGAGAACATCCATGGCACAGCAATGTGCCCTGGTGGCCAAGAGGGCAAATGTGATCCTGGGGTGCATTAAGAAGAGTGTGTCCAGCAGATCAAGGGAGGTTCTTCTCCTCCTCTACTCTGCCCTGATGAGACCTCACCTTGAGTACTGCCTTCAGTTTTGGGCTCCTCAGTTTAAGCATGACAGGGATCTGCTGGAGAGGGTCCAGTGGGGGGCTACAAGGATGATGAATGGACTGGAGCACTGCCTGGTGAGGAGAGGCTGAGGGACCTGGGGCTCCTTAGTCTGGAGAAGACTGAGAGGGGATCTAATCAATGTTTATAAATATCTGAGGGCTGGGGGTCAGAAGCAGGAGGGGTGGGGGGACAGGCTCTGCTCACTTGCTGCCTGGGATAGGACAAGGAGCAATGGATGGAAGCTGCAGCATAGAAGTTTCCAGCTCAACACAAGGGGGAACTTCTTTACTGCAAGGGTCCCAGAGCACTGGCACAGGCTGCCCAGAAAGGTTGTGGAGTCTCCTTCTCCGGAGACTTTCAAGGCCTGTGTAGATGTGTTCCTGTGTGACCTGAGCTAGATTGTCTGGTCCTGCTCTGGCAGGGGGGTTGGACTCAGTGATCTCCTTCCAACCCCTAACATCCTGTGAGCCTGTGAATAACAAAAATATGAAAACTATGCTTCAGCCTTTGCCTGGTACAAGTGGATCTTTATGCCCACTAGAAGCTATTCATGAGCCCTTTGCAGCTACTTTGTGCTGAGGTTTCAGACAGTCTTCCTGCTTGTCTGAAGAAGCAACCATTCAGCCAGAGCTCTTCAAGCCACAGTTAGTGGCTGTTTACTGTACTGCCTGGCCCCATAGAGCACCCTGGGAAGTTCTGTATCTATTAAGTGCTTTCCAGATCTGGGGTGAGATAATGACTCCACTAAACCAATGGCAAATTTCCCAGTGTATTTGTGGGGCCAGGGCTCCACACCTTCATTCTCCATAGAACACTGAGACCTGATCATGTAAGATTTGAACTGTGCTTAAACTGAAATAAGATCTGCCTGTGACAGCTTTAATGCACATAATACCATAGTATGTTGCTGCCTGGTTCTGGCTCTCATATAAAACTTGTGGACAGATAATCTACAACCACTAAATTCTGCATTCCTTTTTGGTTTGGTACACCCTGGGACACTGTTAAGTGCATGGAATTGGCTGCTCTGGGATGAGATAGAATCCATATTGGAGATACATGTGCTGTGTGTTAATTAGAGATTAACACACCTCCCTGGCAATTCAGTGTTGAAAAAGCTGATTTTGGTGGCATCAGAGGGACACAGAAGAGTTCTGAAAGTTGTTATCTCATAAGAGGCTGGATAGGTTTTAGGACATTTTAAAGATGAGTTGGCTTCAGGCCCTAGAACAGCTATAACAATTTTCCTAAGCTCTTTACTACTTAATTTTTTTCTCTGAAAGCTTAAAAATAGATTCAGGCCAAAAGCACATTCTCCTCTCTAGCTACACATCAGCTACATTTATAGGGACAAACTGTACAGCTCTTAGGCTCTTTCTTTTTTGCTTTCCAAGTGCCTTTCATATACATTTGCATCACTCTGCATAGAGCCCAGGCAATGCTTTAGTGCTGAAAACAATTTTGTGCCTAGCCCACATGCACAGGAGTTCTTCTCTGTGTGTCCTTCAAAGAGTTGTGAGGATATTTTTGGTTTGGATTGATATAAAATGAACTTCCTTTGGTTTTGTTGTTTTTTGCTTCGTTCTCTTCCTCTTTTTTTTTTTTTTTTTTTAAATCTTGTCCTAAATATTGTATAATTTCAAATGAGTTCTTGGGGGAGCTCACTAGTGAATATATCATAGAATCATAGAATGGTAAGGTTGGAAGGAGACTTCAAGGATCATCTAGTTCCAACCCCCTGCCATAGGCAGGGACACCTCCTACTAGTACAGGTTACTCAAGGCCTCATCCAACCTGGCCTTGAACACCACCAGGCAGGAAGCAGCCACAACCTCCCTGGGCAACCTGTGCCAGTGTCTCACCACCCTCGCTCCGAAGAACTTCCTCCTAACATCCAGTCTAAATCTTCCCTCTGCCAGTTTAAACCCATTGCCCCATGTCCTGCCATTGCAAGATCTTATAAATAGTCCCTCCCCAGCCTTCCTGTAGCCCCCTTCAGATACTGGAAGGCTACTCTAAGGTCTCCTGGAAGCCTTCTCTTCTCCAGGCTGAAGAGCCCCAACTCTCTCAGCCTGTCCATAGGATATATGGTAAGAGTGAAACTGGTAGGACTTCTGCTGGCAACCTGGCTAGTTCATGAAGGCTGGAAGATTTTTATTTTTTTTTTTGCCAACCTTTTTGGTGGTTTAGGAATGAACAGCAAGGTCTTATTCTTTATTGGAAGCTTTACACATTTCAACAGTGAGAAGGAAGATCTAGGAGCTGAGACTGTATGTAAACTGAGTGCACAGCCTCTGGACTCCATTTCTAAGTGAGTTTTTCCAGCTAGCATAATGGGGTTTAAGGCATCTTTTTAAGTTTGCTATCAGAGTTCCAGCTAGAGGTGCACAGAGGACAGTGACAGCCATAATGGCTAAAAGGGCTAACAGAGCTGGGCAATAAAATAGTAAGTTGGCTTTTGGGAGGATTTGAATACCAAAGTGGCTTTCTAATACTAGCTGTAGGGAAAAAAAAAATTGTTATTAATATAAATTGATAGGATTATCATAGAATCAACCAGGTTGGAAAAGACCTCCAAGATCATAGAGTCCAACCTATCACCTAACACCTAATTAACGGGACCATGGCACTAAGTGCCCCATGCAGGCTTGTCTTGAACACCTCCAGGGATGGCAGCTTCACCACCTCCCTGGGCAGCCCATTCCAATGCCAAGCTCTCTTTCCATGAAGAACTTCCTCCTAGCATCCAGTCTAGACATCCCCTGGCACAGCTTGAGACTGTGTCCCCTCGTTCTGTTGCTGGTTGTCTGGGAGAAGAGCCCAACCCCAGCTGGCTACAACCTCCCTTCAGGTAGCTGTAGAGAGCAATGAAGTCTGCCCTGTGCCTCCTTTTCTGCAGGCTGCACACCCCCAGCTCCCTCAGCCTCTCCTCACAGGGCTGTGCTCCAGGCCCCTCACCAGCCTTGCTGCCCTTCTCTGGACACCTTCCAGCACCTCAACATCTCTCCTAATATGTTGTGCTGGTTTGAGGCTAATGGGAATAATTTAACAAATTAGATCATTGATGTGAAAAGAAAATGATGAAGTCTATACTGTTCATTGGTTTGCTGAGAAGGATTAAAAAAAGCCAAAATGTCAACAATTTGTCCCACTCTGCTCTGCAATGCTGCTCCCTTTTGCTTCTTGGATCTGAGNTTTAGGAATGAACAGCAAGGTCTTATTCTTTATTGGAAGCTTTACACATTTCAACAGTGAGAAGGAAGATCTAGGAGCTGAGACTGTATGTAAACTGAGTGCACAGCCTCTGGACTCCATTTCTAAGTGAGTTTTTCCAGCTAGCATAATGGGGTTTAAGGCATCTTTTTAAGTTTGCTATCAGAGTTCCAGCTAGAGGTGCACAGAGGACAGTGACAGCCATAATGGCTAAAAGGGCTAACAGAGCTGGGCAATAAAATAGTAAGTTGGCTTTTGGGAGGATTTGAATACCAAAGTGGCTTTCTAATACTAGCTGTAGGGAAAAAAAAAATTGTTATTAATATAAATTGATAGGATTATCATAGAATCAACCAGGTTGGAAAAGACCTCCAAGATCATAGAGTCCAACCTATCACCTAACACCTAATTAACGGGACCATGGCACTAAGTGCCCCATGCAGGCTTGTCTTGAACACCTCCAGGGATGGCAGCTTCACCACCTCCCTGGGCAGCCCATTCCAATGCCAAGCTCTCTTTCCATGAAGAACTTCCTCCTAGCATCCAGTCTAGACATCCCCTGGCACAGCTTGAGACTGTGTCCCCTCATTCTGTTGCTGGTTGTCTGGGAGAAGAGCCCAACCCCAGCTGGCTACAACCTCCCTTCAGGTAGCTGTAGAGAGCAATGAAGTCTGCCCTGTGCCTCCTTTTCTGCAGGCTGCACACCCCCAGCTCCCTCAGCCTCTCCTCACAGGGCTGTGCTCCAGGCCCCTCACCAGCCTTGCTGCCCTTCTCTGGACACCTTCCAGCACCTCAACATCTCTCCTAATATGTTGTGCTGGTTTGAGGCTAATGGGAATAATTTAACAAATTAGATCATTGATGTGAAAAGAAAATGATGAAGTCTATACTGTTCATTGGTTTGCTGAGAAGGATTAAAAAAAGCCAAAATATCAACAATTTGTCCCACTCTGCTCTGCAATGCTGCTCCCTTTTGCTTCTTGGATCTGAGCTAATCTCTCTCCTCTAATCTTGGCTAACACATAACAACAGGAGTTTTGCTGGTTGCTTTGTTTGTCCCTCTGGAAAAGTAGAGAGAGAAAGAGAGGGCAGCTTTGAGCCCCTTCTGGGCAGTTTCCTTGTCTGGGAGGGAGTTTGGATTTCTGTGTTATTTCTTATTTGTATCTAACTAAATACTTGTAAATACATTGTGTATACATGCTTGTAAATTTAGTTTTGCTGCAAATAGAGGTTTAGCTTACTTCCAAGCCATCTGAGCTAGTCTGGTAAATCTCAATAGTGGTGGTGGTGGTGGTAAATTCCTAACCCACCACATATGCATTTTTTATCTGGATGCCTCCAGTTACTGCAGGCTCACAACTTCACTACATTTGTCCTGAGACTTACCCATGAGAAAGCAGAGGCTCAGAAGCAAAAAAGCTTATGGCAGCTCAGAGATGAGTGCTTGCTCATTTAATCCACTTATATAAGGCTAAATGTACCTTGACTACAGTGCTACAGAGCATGTTCACGTGGTCTAAACTCAGCTGAATGCTGCAGCCTTTCTTTTTTTTTTTGCTGGCTTTCTGAGGGGAGTGAGCAAAGAACACCACAGAGCAGCCCCGGGTTCAATTCCTTGTTCTGCTAATGAGCCTTACCCTAAGGATATGTCAACGTTGCATAATTCATTGATGTGAAAAGGTTCTCTCCCAGTCCTGAAGACACATCACATATGGTTTATGGCAGAGCAGTCTCTTGTATCCCGAGGCAGTATGACTGCTTGTTCTCTGTGAAGCCTGACTGCTGAGAGGTGCCCTATAATTTGCTTCATTTCTATCATCCAGCATGTTAGTGAAATGCAAAGCCATGCTCCTTGTCATCCATTCTTCCAACAGCAGTGTCCTTCTTAAGCCTCCATAGGTGGTCTGCACAGTAATGGTCAACAGAAAACAGACAGCTATAAGCACACATTGATGTCCACAGAGGGTCAAGTTCCTCAGGCTTAGTTGCAAGCCAGTTCCTAATGTCTTCAAGGCTCATCTAAGATTCTTGTAACTGCATTTTGTGACAGGCTCAAAAAATGTTCAGTGTTGTCACTAAGTGCATCATTTATTCATCAGCCCAATCCTCCAGCTCATCCCTTAGGCAGCAGTAGTAGTACATTGTAAGGTTATCTACTTGCCCCCAAGAGTTTAGAGAGTTGAGTGAAAAAGGGGTTGGGAAATGCTATTTTTTTTTTTATGAGAGCTGTTTAGCCAAATTCTTATTAATGCTGAAGAAACTTTTCTTCTCTGTAAGCTAAGAGGAATGAAATAATTTTACAGCTGTGCAAGACAAGAAATATGATTTAAAAGACTTTTCTGAGTATTCCAAGGACTTCTGGAGAAGTTAAAAAAGGACATCTAGAGAAATGTGTCTTAAGGGTCCTTCACATAAATATTTTGCCTTAAATTTCAAGCCTAAGATTAATCATCTCCAGCCTCCAGCCTTACTTCCAGCGCATCAGAGAGCAGTCCAGAAGCAAACTCAGCATTTTCTTCTGCCTTCTTAGTGGAGCATTCATCTGTAATTTTTGTGATTTAATAACATACTTAAAGAAGTTTTCTTGGCTAAAATCTGATGCATATTGCTGGCGACCTCCAATGCCCTTCCTTTCTCTGAAGCAAAGGCCTTAATTGTTTGTCCTCTAATGGGTACGGAGAGGCCACTCGAGAGGATGAAATCCAATACAAATAAATGGCATTTGGTGATGAGGTCAACTTCCAATTTAAGATTTATTTTATTCAGATGCCTGAAGTGAGTGGCTAGACTGCATTTGAAGATTCAGGGGAAAACTGGATAGATATTCATCAGTGAATTGAAGGAATGCCATGTTGCAAGCATCTGCACTACATTACGTTTTAGGGAGGCTACTAAGTCTTCAAACTCTTCAGGCCTTATGATGTTGCCTCTCATGCTGAGAATTTCAAACCTGAGAAAATGGATATCTGTAAAGGAAAAAAAAAGAAAATGGATTGTGAGAAACAAGATGCAAGCCATACAAATATACTTGGATCCTGAAACATACTACCAGGTCACTTATCAGCTCCTACTAATGTCAAAGGGATATCTGATATTTGGCATATCTGACATATGACAGTTTTGGCAGGAACGGACTCAGGTTTTCCCACTGAATCTGCCTCTGAGTGAACCCATTTAACATGATCACATTCATTACATGGCTTTCAATTCTCCCACCCCCCACCCTCTTCCATAACGTACAACTAAATAAAATTCAGATGTCCCAAAGGTCTATGCTAAGCTCAAAGCCAACTGACTGTCCAACTGTATGAGAGTTAAATGCCAGTCAGGCTAGATTTGTATAGTGACTGGGGTTTTTGGTCTTCAGTTTGTCAGTCATTTCCCTTGTACTGATGGTAAATGTAAAAAAAAAAAACAAAACACCCAAGCTATTCTTGTTCATAAACTACACCAGAAATCCTACTGAAATCTAATAGACTTCATGCTACTCATGGCATGCTTATTTGAGGGCAACAAAGCTGCTGAAGGGCCCAGAGAATAAATCTGAAGAGGAGCAACTGAGGCAGCTGGGGATGATTAGTGTGAGGAAGAGGAGGCTGAGGGGAGACCTCATTGCTGTCTACAACTACCTGAAGGGACAATGCGGAGAGGTTGCTGCTGGGCTTTTCTCACAGGTAACTGGAAACAGAAGTAAATGGTCTCAAGCTGAGCCTGGGAAGGTTTAAATTGGGCATTAGGAAAAAGTTTTTCATGAAGAGGGTGGTCAGAGACTGGAATGAGCTGCCCAGGGAAGTAGTGGAGTCCCCCACCCTGGATGTAGTGCTTAGGGCTATGGTTTAAGATGAATCTTGGAGAGTAGGGTTCTAGGTTGGACTTGGTGATCCCGAGGGGCTTTGCCAACCTGCATGTTTCTGAATTTAGTCCTGCCCTTTTTACAGCTTTACAAATCAGCAGCAAGAAGCAGCTAAACAGAGAGAAGCTCAGCCAACACACCCATGGTGACATTAAACATAAATATGGTTGCTAGTTGTTGTTTGTTGTAACCGGGGGGCCACCAGGCCCCCCGGCCTTTTAGATCACCTCCACCATTCACCCAGTGCTCACCATGGGGACTCACCTGCGGTGTCAGGAGGAGGATCCCTCTGCCCAGTTGGGCAAGCTTGAGGCTTGCCTTCCTGGGGCTGGTTATAATGGGGAGTGGGCAGAGAGGGCAAAGTGGTCACACCTGAGGTGGGAGGAGACTGCAACAGAGCCCAGGTGCTCTGGGTTTGGGGAGAAAAAGGGGCAAAATGGGTCGGGTGGTGTGGAAAAGGAGCAGATATGGTGTTCCAGTGTGATCTGCTGCAGGTGATCCTGCTCTGGCAGGGGGATTGGATTCAATGATCTTGTAAGTTCTCTTCCAGCCCCTAACATTCTGTGATTCTGTAATTGTCTCCTAACTCATTTGGCTTTAGGACTCAGGAAAATACTCTGGTAAAGTTCATTTTGTCTTATTGTTAGCCCTTTCTGCAGATATTTCATTCCAAAGCTTCAGTGAAATGTTTATAGAAAATAAGAAGCCTCACAATGCCTTTGTCTTTCAATGTTGAATAGGCCATTACATATAAAATGCAATGATTAATTATAGGCACCATCCCTTTGCAAATGTGTCTTTTCATTGTGGTCCTACACTGGCACCTGTGAATATTCTTTTCAGGTGGCTGGGATGCTATATCTTAACAAATGATTGAGAGAAGACCTCATTAAGGTTTATAGATATGCAAAGTCTGAGTGCCACGAGGCTGGAGCCAGGTTCTGCTGGGTGATACCCTGTGACAGGACAAGGGGCAATGGTGCAAGTTGAGGCATAGGAAGTTCCATGTAAACATGAGGAGCAATTTTTAACCTGTGAGGAGGACAGAGCACTGGAACAGGCTGCCCAGGGCAAGTTGTGGAGTCTCCCTCTCTGGAGGTATTAAAAAACTGCCTGGATGTGTTCCTGTGCCATCTGGTTTGGGTGATCCTGCTCTAGCAGGGGAGGTTGGACCGGATGAGCTTTGGAGGTCCCTTCCAGCCCCTGACATTCTGTGATTCTGTGATATTTAACCATTTAAAAACCCTCAGAACACTGCTTACTCAGAGCTGTCCTTCCCTTGAGCTTTCAATCTAACCTTTCTGATATCTAGCAAGGAAAGTGGAACATTTTTGTTCCCATCTCCATATCCTCATTTGCCTGAGGAGGAACTACTATCCTCCACCACCTGAGGAGGAGGAACTACCACCTGTCACACATCCATCACCAATACCTTGTTTGGTATTTTCTAGGCAGAACAATCAATGACTAAATGAAATGTGTTTTTAATTGTTAGAGGAGCACTCTAAAGAGTCAAAACATTTTCCTACAAGGGGAGGAAAGAATGAGTTACAAGACTTACTGAGAGCACTTGAGATTTTCCTGCAATCCCAGTGTTTTATTCTTCTCCAAGAGTTACTGTCTCTATGAGGAGATATTTACAGGGTGCCTGGTACTGTAGAGCTGTTTGCACAAAACTTATATTTATAAAACTTCATTCAGGGGACAGGCTGTAAAGTTAATTAAGAATAACACAGAAGTTGCTGAACTCTATCCTGCTTTGACTAACTGCCTTCCAGGATGATATTTATTATGTCAGCTGAGCTCAAATCATGTAGTGTTGATGTCCACAATATTAGGACAGTCCTCAACAGTGCTGTCCCTCATGTCAAAGACAAACTATTAGGGGAAGTCAGCAGTGATTTCCTATTCCCCTTGAAGTCACTGAACCTTTTCATTGTGAGTTCTTCTTGCCATGTAATGTGGACCTCTAATAACTGGGACCTTGAAGTTTTGGAATAGATATTTCAGAGTGCACACTCTTAATTTATCCCCTCTGACTTTCTTTCTTCTGTGCATCCAGCTTTGGAGAGCAAACTGAGAATAATGGCTCCTGAGAGAATAAATACATGGGGAAGCAATGACCAGTGCCATGATATAAATTCTGAGGAAATAAAGTGTTCTCTTATCTGTGTTTAAATAGCATTAGGGATGGGGGGGGGGAGGGGGAAGTGAGACAGCACATCAAACAAAGTCTGTGCAATGAAATACTGAACAACTGCTTGCTAATCCCCCGGAGTTCCTGTGATTCAGGGAGGGCTGAAGGAAAAAAAAAATAACCCAGTAACCAACAGGACCAGCAGAGCACACAAGGGGGCTGAAGTGAAGCTGTACAGAGAATCTCCCTTCTGGCATTTCCCATCTTCTGAGCACTATTGTTCTTCTAAAGTTGTTTAAATGTAGTGGGTCCACACATCCTGTGTGTACTCTGCACAGAGGGCTCTTCTAGCAGGGCTTTCTCATGAGAACAACTCTCCCACGTGGAGAGACAGAGGAGAAATCCCAATGCTCCTAAAGCCATTTCAGGTTTGCTGCTGATTTCTACAGCAGATCAGAATTTCGCCTCTAATATTGCTAAGGGTCAAAAATACAACTGAAGGCAAGGAAAGGAAATGGTAGTAAAACATCAGCAGTAAACCTGTCTCGCAAATTTCATGTGGTTTTACAAGGATGTAGTTAATACATTAAGTTGTTGTTACCTAATTAGGTGACTTTTACTGTGTCATCAAACAGAAAAGTGATACCAAATGGCATGTGCATATGAATGCATGGGAGACTGGAGATGATGTTAAGAGGGCACAAAGTAGTCACCACCTGAGGTGTGATTTCAGTATGGGAGCACTGACTTTCTGAATGCAAACAGATTCATAAGGAGGAAATAATTAAGGAATAATGATTAGTAAGAAGTTACTAAGGTTTTGTCTTTATGGAATAAACTGAATACATTCAAACTCATCCATGCAATTCTGTTCTAAATAATACCTGCATTAATACTGTAGCTCAGGTCTCCACTTTCTCCATAGTACTGTGGCTTAGGTCTCTGCTTTCTCCAAGAGTCATACCAAAACCACTGTGGAACCATCCCTTGAGGCTTCTCTCAGCCATTTTCATAAAGCATAAATTAGGCTGGCTCCTGTGGAGGGAAAGTGTCCTGTCATTGTTTAAACTGGATTTAAACTGGCAGAGGGTAGATTTAAACTGGATGTTAGGAGGAAGTTCTTTCCAGTGAGGGTGGTGAGACACTGGCACAGGTTGCCCAGGGAGATTGTGGCTGCTCCCTCCCTGGAGGTGTTCAAGACCAGGTTGGACAAGGCCTTGAGTGACCTGTACCAGTGGGAGGTGCCCCTGCCTATAGCAGGGAGTTGGAACTGGATGATCTTTGAGGTCCCTTCCAACCTTACTATTCTATGATTCTATGATATCATAATCTTTTTTTTATTTATTCTTTCTCTTTTAACCCTATTCCCACTTCCACTGCAGTCACATCAGTGGAAAAAGGATTGGACACAGCAGTAAAATATTAATCAGTTTAGCAAGGATGGGAGGTAAACACTGAGCAGATCTTTAATGAAGTGAGCACTATTTTTAATACTCTGCTTCATCATCAAAAGCTCTTACATCCATTGAAAAAGTGTGCCAGTGTAGCCCCCAGAACACACAGACTTAATCTGTGACAGAGTGTGGGAATACATGGGACCCGCCGTAGTGATGAATGTCTGCAACGTGCAGCAAGAACTCAATTAGGAGACAGATGTAAGGAGAGGCTCAGGAAGAATGAGGTGCCAGTGATGGTAAACCAATCTAAGCAACCCTGGATACCCACTCTGCTCTCTCCCTCTCTGCTGGCAGGACCTCACCTTCAGTAAGCAGAGTTGCATTTCCAAGCACAACTGCAGCAGTTGTGACCTCAAGGAGACTCAGGCTAATACAGCTCCAGAAGCTGAAGGGTGGCTCCTGAAAAGCCACAAGTGCTGTTCCCATCAGCTTCATCAAGCCCCTCTGAGTACATGGGAAGGCAAAGCAAGCTCTTTGGGGGTATGTCCCTGGCAAGGACAGCACTGTGCTAAAAGCTGTTGCATTAAAAATCAATCCAATAAGAAGATATGATCATTCACTGTTTACTTAACTGTCCTGCCCAAAGGACACACAGACAAGAGTGGAGCTCAGTAACCAAGCCCGATGCCAAGGTGGGTGATTCCTGCTCCCTTGCCTGCCACTGCCTGTTGCCTGAAACAGATGTCAGTTTACTTTTTAGGTAACCTAAACCCTTCCTTGTAGCCATCTCCTCCCACAGTAGCTCTGCTTCAGTGCAAAGGGTGCCCTCGGTGAAACCGGAGACTCACGGTGCCCTGCGGGGGTGGCCATACATCACCCGTGTGGCAGCAAAGCTGCTTTATACTAACAGGCTGTCTGTCGTTGGAGAGGGCTCAGCTTTGTGCCTCGGCAGATTAACTCCACTCATAGGTGACTACAACAAATCACAGGAGGGGATTTTAATGTCATAACAGCCCTGGAAGTAGCAGCTATTTTCTGCTGGCAACACTGCTGTCTGGGACAGGGTAGGGAAAGTGCAGGCGCAGTGGTGGAGAGAGACCATCCTGAGCTGGCATTTCTAAACTTTGCTGATGACTTTGGGGAAGCTTTCTTCAATCTGAATGAAAATAATTTGGTTAATACTGCTATTCTCAAATGACCCAGAAAAGCTGTGGTGGTCACACTCATGATTTCAACCACTTATTTGCACAGGACTTTTTTTTATAAGACCTCTGTTTTTTACCTTCTTTCGGAGCTGAGCTCTTGCTAGAGAAAAAGGAGGCTGAAAGGAGACCTTAGCATTCTCTGAAACTACCTGAAGGGAGGTTGTAGCAATGTGGGGATTGATCTTTTCTCCAAAGTAACAAGCAAGGGGACAGAAGAGCCTCAAGTTGCACCGGGGGAGGTCGAATTGGAAATTTCTTCAACAGAAGGGTTGTCAAGCACTACAATGGGCTGCTCCAGGCNTGGAACTAGATGATCTTGGAGGTCCCTTCCAACCTTACCATTCTATGATTCTATGTGCTTGCAGATACAGGTTAGTGGTGACTTGGTAGCGTCGGGTTAGCAGTTTGACTTTATGGTCTTAAACACCTTTTCCAACCAGAATAATTCCGTGTTTCTATAGTGGAGAAAAGTCTCAGTAGTTATCTACTGCTGGGTGTCTATAGCAGAAAAGAGCAACAAAAGACCACTTTATTTGTAGCAAAAATCAGTGAAAAACATGAAAGGAAGCTCTCCATACACAGGCTACTTAAAAGTTGGACTAAAAGTCTTCATTTTGCATTGCAGGTTAGAAGACTTCCTGCTTCCTATTCTGCAGTGATTCCTCTATGAGACATTCACACGGAGGAATAAAGCCAAGCTCTTTTATTAAAAAGAAATGTACTTAGAGCCATTTCTCAATCTTTAGTAGCTGCCCTGCTATGTCATATTATGATCTAGGAGACTCACCATGGCTTTGTGGAAAAACATTTGTTCAAACACAGGCTGCTGCTTCTTTCGATCGGGTTTCAAATACGCTCAGAGTGTTTCATTTTCCAAGGCACATTTCCTTTTGTTTTTAGAATGATTCACTTCTCTCTCCTATTTCTTAATTAAAATGTGATTTTTTTTTTTTTTTTTTTAATTTTTGGTCTTTTTAAAATTTTTCTTATTTTAATTCCAGTTGCAGTCATGACATTATGTAGGAGGGAAGAGTGCTAACAATTGATGTGTGACTGTGGCGTGCTACACGCTTCACCCTTTCGCTTCCTAATTTCTAGTGGCACCACTGGGCCCCAAATGTTATGTCACACAAATAAGCAGAATGGCCATAATGGCCAATTAAAAGTTTGTCTCAGCACATTTTTACTCAATTAGTGATTTTTTTTTTTTTATGAGCTCCTGCTTTCAAAAAAGAACAGAAAATACTGGCACAAAGAAATTAGAGGTAGCATATTTTAGCCGTGTTGGTCAGAGAAGTGGAAAAGGACTCAGATGAGGAAAGGAGGGGAATTGTTAAGATGAACTAAAAGAGGCAAGCAGTTGGTTGCACAACTGTGGTTTTGGTTTTGACAGAGAAGACAAATAGGTTATTAATTCTATGGAGACATTTCTTTTTCTTAAAAGACTTTTATGATAGCTGCCTTCGGGAGCACGAAGATCCTTTATCCCCCAGTTAAACTGCAAACGTAATGCTGAACGTAGACTTGAATGGGAATGAGGGAAGAGCTTGTGTACATGAAGAGAGCTGCTGCTGAAAGAGGCACCAAGTCCTATGGTACATGTTTATTTCTGGATTTCCTTGAGTGCAGATGCAACTCTTTCTGGAAGCAAAATGATCTGTAGTTCCTATTGGGCACGGGATTTATGTTAGGGGCTACACAAAGGGCAAGTGCATTAGTTTGTAAATGTCACAGCGCGGCAGACTTGGGAAAGGAGAATTAAACTCCAAGAACAAAGCTGTCCTAATGCCACATGACACAAAGCTCAACAAAAGGCTGTCTTGACAGGTAGGGGGTGGAGGAGGAGGGGGAAAAAAAAAAAAAAATCCCATAGCCTGCCTGTCTCAGCAGGAGCACATAAGTAATTCAGCATGAGGTTTGCAGGGGAAAAGACTCAAAGTTTGAAGAAGGGGCACAAAAGCAGCAATGCTGTTTTCTAACACATGGTGTTTGTGCTAATTCTGTAGCTCCTTCAGTGCAGTATCTGGCACAAATGATACCCTGAGAAATACTTTCTGGTTTACAATGGTATCTGACGTGCAGAAGTGCGAGGCTGTGTGAAGATAATTCAATCAGTCAGCAAATCCTGTTGTCTCTCACTTTGTAAATTCAGCATTCATCTAATGGCAATTTGTGGCAAAAGGCCCAAAACAAGGATTACAGCAGAGGAATTTTGTGTTTGAGAGTCAAGAGAAGGAACTTTGGTTTGCAAAGACTCCTCTGAGAGTTGTGTTGTAGGAGGAAGGGGTGGGGAAATTGCATTAGCTTCTCCTTCATATTACTTCCAAAAAATTCCATTTTCTGGTGTGTCTAAAATAATGGTAATGTAGCATTTAAATCAATGGTTGCTGTTCAGAGTCTTTTCCTTCTGCCTTCTGTGACTGCACAAAGCCATAGCTCTATAACCAGATTATACATACTCATTGTGTTGTCCACAGCAACTCCTCAAACAGTCTCCCCTTTGAAGCTTGGCTGTTAGAATAATCAGGTTGAGAGTTGTATGAGAGAATTTCAGCTACTTTAAGTACTGATATTAAGAAACCAAAAAAAAGTAATGACTTCAGGATGAATTCAAGTTATAAATGACTGCCAGCATCTTTCTCACTCTTTGCTGAAGTATATACCTTGCTGTTGTGAGTATAAAATGCCACAGGCATATTTAGAACAGCTTTTGAAAAATTAATGATTAAATATTCATCAGGACTTTCATCTGTGTGCATGCAGAAGACTTTCAGTGCCAAAAACTCCCAGGCATGAGTTTTGTCTTTTTTTTCCCCCCTCTGTATTCCTGGTTGCACTTCATAAAACCTGAAGCATTAGTCTCCCTGCTGTAAACAAAGTAATGGGTCTTAAAGAGGTTGGGCTAAATGTGGAGAGAAGGTTTGGGAAAAGGGAGTTGCTATGCAGTCTATCATGAGCTTCAGAGACTAAGAGCTGCATGAACCACAACACTGTTCAGATTCTTTCACATTGGAGAAATCACAGAGTCACAGAAATATTCTTGTTGGAAAAGCCCCCCAGGATCACCACTGATACCCCTGCTCTACAAGGTGCACCCTTAAACCATATCCCCAAGCACCACATCCAAGGTTGGTGACTCCACCACCTCCCTGGGCAGCTCATTCCAATGCCTGACCATCCTTGCTGGGAAAAAATGTTTCCTAATGTCCAGTCTAAACCTGCCCAGTCACATCTTGAGTCTGTTGCTTCCTGTTCTATCACTATTTACCTCTGGGAAGAGACCAGCAGCAGTCTCTTCACAAGGTCCTTTCAGGTGGCTGTAGACAGCAGTGAGGTCTCCCCTTGGCCTCCTCTTTTTCACACTAACCATCCCCAGCTCCCTCAGTCACTTTCCATAAGATTTATTCTCCAGGCCCTTCCCCAGCTCTGTTGCCCTTCTCTGCACTGGCTCCAGCACCTCCATACTCCTCTTGTAATGAGGTGCCCAAAACTGAACACAATACTCAAGGTGTGGCCTCACCAGAGCAGAGTCCAAGGGGACAATCACCTCCCTACTCCTGCTGGACACGGCATTTCTAATCCCAGCCAGGATGCCGTTGGCTTTCTTTGCCACCTGGGCACACTGCTGGCTCATATTGAGTAGTTTGTATATTACAGCCCCCGGGTCCCTTCCTGCCAGACAGCTTGGGTGTTAATGAATAGGTAATCAACTGCAGCTTCACAACCCAGAACTTTCCCTTTTTAAAACTATTTCTCATTTCACTTCCTTATAGAACAAGTCTAACTTCACAGTCTATAAAAAATATTTCTATTTGTCTGAGCAGCCTTTACTGACCCAAGCAGCAGGCAGTATGATAGCAAAACAGGGTTATTCCAAAGGTGTTTTTGAGTCTCCAGGGAGCAGTTTGCAGCTTTCCAAACTCTCTCTGCTCCTGTTGTCACCCTGCAGAGAATGGTGTCCAAGACAGCTGCACGGGTGGGGTCTGCCTCCCCCTAAACAGCCTGTTTAACTACAGTTCATCCCTCCGAGGGCTGCAACACCACTCCCACAAAGAAAGGCTGAGAGAGTTGGGGTTGCTCAGCCTGGAGAAGAGAAGGTTCTGGGGAAACCTTATTGCAGCTTTTCAGTACTTAAAGGAGCCTGTCAGAAAGCTGAGGAGAGCAGTGAAAGGGCAAGGGGTAATTGCTGTAAACTAAAAGACAAGAAGATTTAGACTAGATATAAAGAAATGATTTTTTTTTTTCAGATTGCTTAGGGAAGTGGTAGAAGCCTTAGAAACATTGGAGATCAGGTTGGATGGGGCTCTAAGCAACCTGATCTAGTTGAAGATATTCCTACTGGCTGCAGCGAGGGTTGGACTGGACAACATTTACAGGTCCATTCTGATCCAAAAACATTCAGTTATTCTATGCCACATACCTCACCAAATCCTGGCATCTCAACTGAAGCAAAGCATAGTCCAGGTTAAATACAGATGGGATATTTCCACCCAGCTGGCCTGCATTTTGCACTGGGGCACTGGTCCTCTGCCCTCCTGAATCTTCCCCAAGGGCAGGCAGAGTGATACTCCTTCTTCTTCTAAGGTACCGCCAAGAAGTCAACACATGCTGAGAGGCAACACATGGCTATGGATTTGATTTCCTTCTTTTAGCATGAAAGAAGATGTTGCAATATGTGAGGCCTTTTTTTGGTGTTTAATTTCTTAGAGGGATATTAGGAAACTGACAACTTCTCCCATAAGAAGATGACACTGGGTTTCCAAAGTAAATTTCTTACCATTTCAGGATGAAGAGATCTTCACATTTCACTCCTGTGTGTTACACTGGGGTAGTTAGATGGTTCTCTGATGCTGTTTAAGGCAGTGGCATAAAAATAGAATATGAGTATGAGAGAAGATTAAATTTAGCACAGTTCCNCTTCCTGTGCTGGGGGCTCCAGAGCTGCACACAGGACTCCAGGTGGGGTCTGAGGAGAGCAGAGTAAAGATATATACAGGCAGTTTTGATATCCTATTTTATTTAGATAGAATCACCAAACAATGTGCTTGAAAACTCTGAGTGTTCCACACCTGCAGCATCCCTGAATCCTGGGTTTGGTGCATCTGTAGAAGAACATTTAGAAATATTCATCCCTTACCTTAGAGACACTTTTGTATAAGGTCACTGCCATTTTCTAATTGTTTTGGGGTAGCTTCCAGGACCACTTACTACACAAATACAGGAATCATGGTGATTTAACTGAGGGGTGATAGCAAGCAAGTACTCATGGCCATGATACTTACAAACCAGGGTAAACATTGTCTATTTTGAAACTGAGTTTAGTGAGATATTGTCCATCTTCATGTGTGTGTTTGCATGCACACAGATTTAATTTGCTGTGATTGGATTAGTGGATAATTCCAATTATCTGGCAACCAAGCAGTGACTGACTTTGTGCCCACTGTAATCAGAAGTCAGTCTGCAGCTATCTTAAGCAGACACATTTCCTGACAAAGCAATTCAGTGGATTTCCTCATGGCTGGAGTGCTTTTCAAAAGGAGTCAGGCATGGTGAAACAAGGTCTGCCCAATGTGAATTATCTGAACCTTCATACTTTGTGGTTACATTTTGCCAATTTAGTTTATTCTGGTCTGTATTCTGCTCTGGAATTAGTTCCTTTTCTGCCAGTACTATTTCAGCACAAATAAAAAGGTAGAATCAAACCCTGGAAATAAGCAGGAATGTTGTTGTTTTAGACTAACTCCTCTGAACTCCTTTACCAGTCAAAAGCAAGTGAGCAGGACTTCAGGAAGAGATGAGTTCATAGAATCATAGAATGGTAAGGTTGGAAGGGACCTCAAAGATCATCCAGTTCCAACCCTCTGCCATAGGCAGGGACACCTCCCACTAGAATAGGTCACTCAAGGCCTCGTCCAACATGGCCTTGAACACCTCCAGGGAGGGAGCAGCCACAACCCCCCTGGGCAACCTGTGCCAGTGTCTCACCACCCTCACTGTAAAGAGCTTCCTCCTAACATCCAGTTTCATTCTCCCCTCTGCCAGTTTAAACCCACTGCCCCTTGTCCTGTCATTGCAAGACAACAAGAGTTGCCTAGATGGAGTTTACTGAGTACTTCACAACACCAAAAAGTCAAGGAATATCCTGTAGATTTCCAAAATGTCAGGTTGTGTAACCTGGAAGATAAATGCACCCTCATTTAATACCATAAACAGCATCACTGTGATTAACCCTACCTGCATTTGTCACTTTAAGGCGATAGTAACTAACTTATTAAAAGTGTTAAGTAGAGACTATGAGAGATCCATTGAAAGCAATGAAGGAAAATTATGTGCTTCAAGTGTGGAAAAATTAGTTAAAATCTGAGCCTAAATGAGAGATCCATTGAAAGCAATGAAGGAAAATTATGTGCTTCAAATGTGGAAAAATTAGTTAAAATTTGAGCCTAAATGAGAGATCCATTGAAAGCAACAAAGGAAAATTATGTGCTTCAAGTGTGAAAAAATTAGTTAAAATCTGAGTCTAAATGAGAGATCTATTGAAAGCAATGAAGGAAAATTATGTTCAAGTGTGGAAAAATTAGTTAAACTCTGACCCTAAATGAGAGATCCATTGAAAGCACTGAGGGAAAAATATGTTCTTCAAGTGTGGAAAAAACCAGTTAAAATCTGAGCCTAAAATATACTTCTAGGTGGTGGTTTATTGGTATTTACTTTANCTTCTAAGTAATTTCCCAATGACAGCCAAAAAAAGAACTGTTCAAATCACATTAGTTTTGCACAAAAATCTTACTCAACAGCCAGCACAGCAACAACAGCAGTGTTGCAGTCTGGTTTAAACCCAACATAGTGGCCNTTCATTTGTTTGTTTATTTCCTTCAAATGTTTTATTTATTGCTTTGTTACGTGCTAGGCATCCATTAACTGGCAGAAGGACTCTCTAATAGCTTTCTTTTCTCATGCTCCTACAATGCCTATGGTCTGAATCGTGCTCCTACACCCTGGTTTGTGTTGCCAGTGGCACAGATTCCTTCCAACTCATCCTATCAGTTTATCGCTTTCTGCTGTCTGACTTTAAAGTCTTATTATTGTAGTCTACATGTTCTTAGAACCCACAATAAAAAAAAAAAAAAAAAAAAAAAAAAGGAACATTTGGTGGTGTTTGGCTTATTTAGAAATTAGATAGGATCTAAAACAAACATAACTCTGGTTTTAAAGGGGAAAAAAAAACAACCCAAGGGTGACCAAAAGCAAACTGTTCATAAAAGAATGCGTAGCTGAGGGCACCGCTGGCTGAGCTTGGGCTTGCTTAGGAAATAGTGTTGCAGTCTGTTTTCAACTCAACATAGTGGCTACCACCTCTTTACAAAAGCATGGCTATTGCCTCTAATCTCCTAAGGCAAATTAAAAAAAAAATAAATAAAAAACCCCAAATAAAATAATTGATATTTATTGATGCTCATCGCTTTTTTTGTTTAAGGTATCCTTAGATTTGGATGGCTGATTGAGGATAGCAAACAAT
>WBNM01028455.1:0-17032 GCA_013399055.1 Ramphastos sulfuratus | reverse complement strand
CTCCTAACATCCAGTCTAAATCTCCCCTCTGCCAGTGCAAACCCATTGTCCCTTGTCCTGTCATTACAAGACCTTGAGTCAGCTCTCTTAACCTGCTGGTCACAAGTCTTTTGATGAAACCCAGGATGAGATTGANATTGTCCCAACATAGGTGCAGGATGTTTGTCCTAGGGACTTGTGAGGTCCCCTGCATCAGCTGAACTGGGGTGCAGATGAAAAGCAGGTTACAGCTGCCAATGTTCTTTGTTAACAACCTGCAGCACCTCTGGTATGTTCAAACTGAACATAAGGCACTTACCCATGGCTGCAGGGAAAAGGTGCCTTGAATGGTCATTCAGAAATACTTACACGACTAGCAGTGCCTGCTACAGCTCCACCTGAACAGCACTTTTGCAGCTGTCAAAGGAATGACAAGAAAATGTGAAAACTTCAGCTAGAAGCTGAAGTTAATTTCCATCTTTCAAATATAGAATTCTGGATTTAGATGCTAGCCTCCAGAAGCTCCTACAACCCTCCCCCCCCCCCCAAAAAAAAAAACAAAAAAAACCAAACCACTCAAGAAAACCAACAAAGCAGATGGGAAACTGCTGCCCTTGTATTCCAGGTGAGAAGTTGCAACTGACTGGCATTTTACTTGAAGAAGCTTGCAATTACACCAAAATTTTCCTCTTCCTAGTGCTGTTCCCTCTCCTCCCATGCCTCCTGATGCAGCTGAACCGTAAGGCCTGTAGTAATGAAAGGCATCTTTTACTCTGCCAATGCCAATGTTTATTTTATCTCTGCAGCTCACACTAGGTCTTTGAATGAAATGAAAAACAGCTTTGCTGTTATCAGTACAGGGCAGAGCTGGATGGGAAACTTGTGGTATTGCTCTGACTAGTGCTGTGTCTTCATGCAGCTGAAGTGCAATGCTGGGAGGCACTGGGTGCCTTCAGTATCCCTTCAACTCATTCAAAAAGGTGAAGGAACTTTTCCTGGAGATGTTTGGGTCTCCAGTGGCTGAGCAATGTGGCTCCTGCAGGTGTCTGCTCCCTCCATGCCCTCAGCTGGACTGACTCAGATGTTTTTAGGCCACAGGTTTTCTGGGGTCACTGGGAAGTTTTCATCACCTTGACCCAGCAGCTGCCACACACTACATGAGTTTGCACCTCATCCATTGGCACCTCACAGCCCAAGCTGAAGCATTTGAGGACTTGTGTAGTCCTGTAACAGAAACAAAAAAGGGCAATACCACAGGCTCTCCACTAGCTTCTGCCCTGGGCAGATAAGAATAGTGCTCTTGTAAATTGGCCCAAGGCATTGTCATGACTCAGTTCAAAGCTGTGCAGATAAAATAAGCTACAGTGTTACTAGAAAAATAAAGAGCACTGCTGTCAGAAAAACAACCTTCTAGAAGATCCAGAAGCAACAATAGAACAGAACATTCAAAGAGAAAAGTAGCTTAACATTTCTATTACTGCCATTATTATTGTTTTGTACTGTGCCTGGACTCCAGAGTCTCCCTCTAGGACTGGAGTTGTTCTGCTGAGCACTGGAAATGGGTAAAATGAGCCTGAGCTTTTAAATAGCTCCCAGTCTAAGCACTAGAATGGGAAGAAGGGAAAGGAAGGGAGGTATCATTGAAGTGCTGATGTTGAAAGGATGAATTTCACAGATGAAGCAGGAAGGACATTCTTGGGCACACAGAGGACAAGGTATGGCACAGCATCATCCTTGCATTGTAACAAATTTCTCTCTAATTCATTTATTTTTCCTTAAAAGCATCTGAGATTTCTGCTCAAAGTTGCAAAGGGGTGTGAAGCTCTCAGCTACCTTCCTACCTTCAGCAGAAAGATTCAGCTACCTTTCCACAGGAGTCAGACTTCTGCTGTTTTCCAAACAAGGCTGCATTATTGATTCCTACTTCAGAACTCCGCTTTTGCTATCTTCACAGTGCATCATCCCTTTCACTCTCTGAACATTGCATCTCTTGGAGAGACAGCATCCATGTGGGAGGAAGAGAGGGGACAAAACCGACAACCACAGTATCAGCAGCTGTTTGGTTTTGCTCAGATGCTAGCAGCATTTGCAGAAGTCCCTAAGGAAATGGCTGAGTGGGCTTGAACAAGACAGAGCAGTCCAAGGAGCATGGATTTCATGATCTTTCCCTGTTGTTCATGACAGGGCAAGGACACAGCACATGTTTCAGGGGAAGACAGTATTTGTATGGCTGCTGTTGCCTTCAGGGCTGTGCTTTGAGACAGCAGCCTGTAGTGATTGGCAGAACCATAAAGGGGCCTCTGTAGTCCTGCAGTGTGAGCCATATCTCATACTGTGTCTCTCAGTGCTTAATTTGTCCCCATCAGTCTTCCAGTCATTGCTATGGAAAGCATTTTTACCATTTAGACTGTCTTGACTGTATGGAGGTTACAGGGAGGAAAGAAAAATATCCAATGATTGCTTTCAGACCTAAACCAAAATCCTAAAATAAGTATTTCACAATCTACTCAGAAAACAGTGCTGAGAACACTTCCAATCCTCCTACAAAAAAAAACAAAACAAAACAAAACAAAACAAAAAAACCCAAAAAACCAAACCAAACCAAAACAAACCAGCCCATGACAACTCTTAAACCATGCCAGAAAAGAACAACGTGATTACAGCTAATAAAAGCCTTTGCTGAGGTGGCAGGAACCAAGAAGCAATCCTGAAGATCATTAGAGGGAGGCCAAGACCTAAAAATATAAGGAACTATGCTTTTGATGCTATGAGGGTTCTACCTGTGGCTGAGGTTTTGTTGAAAGTGAGGGAATTCAGATTAGAGCAACTGCAAAATCCTATGTAACGCTATGGGACCTTGTAAATGTGATGACAGCACAGATGCCAGAGCTTGACAGACTACAGCTTGATTCTCAAAACTCCACATCTGTATGATCAAAGTTTTGCAGACCATCCCTTCTTAGTGTGGCCTCAGAAAAATGTCCAAAACCAGGACTAACATTGTGCCAAAAACATGAGATGCACTATTTTTCCTCACCTTGTGTAAATTCAGTTTGCCTTGGAATTTCTCTCTATTGTGGCTCTACCTGTTGGTGTGTACTTGTGTCCTATAACCATTTATTCTTTGGGCTGGAGCAGCTCTCCTATGAGGACAGGCTGAGAGAGTTGGGGCTCTTCAGCCTGGAGAAGGCTTCCAGAAGACCTTAGAGTAGCCTTCCAGTATCTGAAGGGGGCCTACAGGAAGGCTGGAGAGGGACTATTGACAAGGTCTTGCAATGACAGGACAAGGGGCAATGAGTTTAAACTGGCAGAGGGGAGATTTAGACTGGATGTTAGGAGGAAGTTCTTTGCAGTGAGGATGGTGAGGCACTGGCACAGGTTGCCCAGGGAGGTTGTGGCTGCTTCCTCCCTGGAGGTGTTGAAGGCCAGGTTGGACAAGGCCTTGAGTGAGCTGTACTGGTGGGAGGTGTCCCTGCCTATGGCAGGGGGTTGGAACTAGATGATCCTTGAGGTCCTTTCCAACCTTACCATTCTAAGATTTTATGATTCTATGACTAACATTGTGCCAAAAACATGAGATGCACTATTTTTCCTCACCTTGTGTGGATTCAGTTTGCCTTGGAATTTCTGTCTATCGTGGCTCTACTTGTTAGTGTGTACTTGTGTCCTATAATCATTTATTCTTTGGGAAAAGATCTGTGCATTGCTAAAAGTGTTTTCTTGGAAATAGGAAATGGTGGGTTTTATTATTGTCTTTAACCTCTTCTTTCTCTAATCCACATTCAGGAATCTCCATGCCTATACCTGTCTTTGGACTACAAGATGACTCCAAAGTGTTTAAGAAAGGCAGCTGCTTACTTGCAGACGACAACTTTGTGCTAATAGGCTCTTTCGTGGCATTCTTCATCCCTCTAACCATCATGGTAGTCACCTACTTTTTAACCATCAAGTCGCTGCAGAAGGAAGCTACGTTATGCGTGAATGACACTGGCCCAAAGACCAAGTTTGCTTCCTTTAGCTTCCTCCCTCAGAGTTCCCTGTCCTCAGAGAAACTCTTTCAGCGCTCTTCGAACAGGGACGTGGGGACTTCTGGGAGGAGAACCATGCAATCCATCAGCAACGAGCAGAAGGCTTCCAAGGTTCTTGGCATTGTCTTCTTTCTGTTTGTTGTGATGTGGTGCCCGTTTTTCATCACCAATGTGATGGCTGTAATTTGCAAGGAGTCATGCAATGAAGAAGTCATTGGAGGACTGCTTAACATCTTTGTTTGGATTGGCTACCTTTCTTCTGCAGTTAACCCACTTGTATATACCTTGTTCAATAAAACCTACCGGTCAGCTTTCTCTCGTTACATTCAGTGTCACTACAAGGAGGAGAAGAAACCTTTCCAGCTGATTTTAGTGAACACTATCCCAGCACTTGCATATAATTCCAGCCAGATCCAGCTAGCACAAATGAAGAATTTGAAAAGAGAGGCAAAAATGATGGCCAAGGATTATTCAATGGTCACAATAGGAATACGTCATTTGGATGGTACATCCAAGGGAAGTATCAGCCCAGCGAATGAAAAGGTTAGCGGTGTGTGATGGTTGGCAGCTGCCATGACAACCACCATGCATCTGCTGACAATTTCACCTGGCTGTGAGAAGATCTGATAGCTTAGAAAAACAAGCCCTCTTCAAAAGACCCTCCAGCAACATCACATACGCCTCATATTATCCTCTGGATGAAAAGCAGGGTTGAAATGGTATCAAATGTGCAATGTTGTTTTTTTTTTTCATACAGTACTTTGGCTGTTTTAAGCACAGGCTTTATTGAACTTATTTTTTTAATATTCTAAAGGATATATTTCTTAAAGAAAAAAAAAAAAAAAACAAAACACAAACAAACCACAATTTCTGGTATTATCACATGGGCTGTGAAGAAACCTACGCATTTCTTTTCTCTTTGCAAATGAAAGCTAAGCTGTCCTTTGATGCCCGTGCAGAGTAAGCTCCAGCTAATTTATCTTGCCACAAAAGAAATTTCTTATCATTAACAGATTGAGCACCTTATGGAATTTTAAACAAAACTATGGTTAATTTACTAATATATATTTAAAAGTAAATTTTAAAGCATTAAAGAAAAAATCTACTTAAACCTGTATAGATGAATTCTGTGGACATTTTGGTAACTGTTTTTATGGATATTTTTTCTTCTGAATGACCATTCTGAAATGTTATTGGGCTTTTCCATCACTTGTTCTGTAGTTCCAATTAGCAATCCTCAAAGGTAAATTATACTTGAATTATACTCTGTTTCTACAACCCTTCTGTATTTTGATTTAATCTCTTGCATTTTATTTCCATCCCAAATTTTTCATCTGTTTTGCTTAAAACTTGAAAGAAATCTTTTTCAAAAGTGATTGTTGAGCTTTATTCTCTCTTCCTTCCCACTAGTGTTGGAAAGAAATTGAAGTGAGAGAAAATCAGGCACAACATTGCTAAATAATTTCAGGAATGATTCCACATCCATGCCTCTATTTGATTCCAGCAGAGCCTGATTCAAGTAATGTGACCGGAAATTTTGCACGAGTAAATTCTTCAGTAAAAGGTTGCAACAGACCCTGTCTCACCATTTCCTTGGTTGAAAAAGTCCATTATGAAGGTGTCCTGGTTTTGATTTAGGTCTGGCAGAGCCAGAATTATTAGAAAGCTGTTATTTGTTCAAAATGGTTTTCCCTTGTTTCTCTGTTTTGTTGTTACAGCAGATTGCTCAGGAACGGTAGATAGCTTGCACTATTAGGACTCAGCCTTAATGAAATATATGTGGACAAATGGGGCCCACTTGAAAAATAACAGGGCTTATAAGTGGCACTGTATTTCAACTGCATAGCTCAATGGTCAACATACATTACATGAAGAACATCAGATACACTGCTTGACAGAAATGTCTAGTCATGAAATTGTTTCCTTTTGGGTATCACAGACAATTTCACTGAAGCCAGCAGGACTCTGCTGGAGAGCAGAAATAAGAATGTTGAATCCCCCTGCCAAACTTACACCTAAGCATTTTATTCATTCCATGAATTTTGCAGCCATAACCATCAGAATCAGGATGTACTCCAGTTTCAGATTCTTTCCAGTCTGAGTAAAAATACTGCCTAAACAGAAGCTGTTCGGGTTGAATGATGAAGGCATTTACTCCAATGCCTTCATCAATCCTTCTCTTGAAGTTGTTCAGTTTCACAGACTGATTAAAGGTCCACTAAGTCAAAGAGGCAGAGAGAAACTGAATCTCATTATAGCCTACCAGCTGGGGGGTCTTTGGAAGAGGAAGGCTTTTAGTTTAAAACACAGATGTGTGATAGAAGAGGAGAGCAAACTCAGCTGGGTATTTGGCTGATTTCCAAGAAACTGCTGTTATTGTTCCCTTACTAGTATTAGAACTAAATCAGTCAGTTTTACGGGCTGTTTCCTCCAATGTGAGACAGGTCAGAGCCACTATGCACACAGGAGCTCTGCATGCACATGATGACAGTGACTCACTCCTCAGCCTCCACACCAGGGTCAAAGCATCATGTAGCCCTGCTGCAGTGATGCCATGCATGTCATCCATTGGCTTACAGCCCTTAAAATGGCTTTCCTCCCAAAACGGGGAAGATAGGGTCACTGATAAGTTAAGTGGTATAAATTCTGTGCTCACTGAGGCAGTTTATATGGTCTCTGTGGCTGTAAGTACACTTGATCCCTACAACCAAACTGAACAGCTTCAGTAGAAGGAAAACTGAACTAACTGCTCCTGCCTGCCTATGCACAAATCGCGCTCATGCACACTGCCATGTGAGGAGCACCACACAAGCACAGAAGAGACTTCAGGGGGAATCTGCTAAATGCAGCTGAGCATGAGAACTACCATAGTAGTAGGTGGAAGCAGTGATTTCCTGCTGTCTTCCAATGAGTTTGATACATATCCTAAATCAGGGAGTTTGAACTATGGGCAATGGCCACCTTCTATCACACAGGCCAGCCAGTCAACAAATGGAGCACCAATAGACAACAAGTGGTATTCCACAAAACAGGGTACTCAGGTACTTCTCGAGGTCCAGATGTCTCCACATCTGGAGCAGTGGTTTTGAGGATTCACCCTTGAGAACAGGCACCCCAAGGGCAAAGTAGAGAGTAATAAACTCAAAGGTCTTTCATGAGTAGAGGTCTGAGGCTCACGATCTGCCAACAAACCACACTGCCTTCATATGACGAATGCCAACACAGACTCAAAGGCCTCTAACCTTCATGTATGAGGGGAAAGGAAACACAGATGCTCCCACCAGTGGAGGGAATTGCCATATTTTGTGACTCTGCATCCATGTTGATGCAAGTGACTGACTTCGCAAGAGAAAGAATCAGATGAGGCAGAAAGCTCAAGTCCCATTGCCTGTTTGTGGCAGGGAGCAGAGCCTGCCTGCATGCTCTATGATGCATATGGCACCCTGCACTATTCTGAAGCTAAATTCCTCCCCAAACTCCTGAGGGTCTGGTTGCTGGTCTGTGCAGTCTCCTTCACCAGCTTGTTCTTGATAAACTGTTACTGAGCATTTAATGTTTGCTGCTTATGCTCTCCACTTACCGTCTGCATTTCACCCACGTTGCAGAGCAAATCATCCTCTCCTGTTTCATTTCACCTTCTGTTCTTTTTTCACAATGTCATATCACTCAGGTTGCAAATACTGATGGGGAATGTTTCACTACAAACAGAGAGGGTTTCAATTCCTTGATGTTTCATCAGAAGATGACTTTGAATAATACCTTTTTTTCCAGCTTATTAAAATAAAACCGGTGTTTTGGACCTAAAAGTCTTGACCACATTCCTTAAATTGACAGCTGGAGGTAATACAGCACTTTTTCTTTTGCTCAGGAGCAAAGACATCTGATGCCTGATGTTTTAGTTCTGTGAGCACTCAGATAGGTGGTTTTACTTAGTGATCAGCAGCTTTTGCCCAAGATGCTTCTCAAAGCCAAGAATGCACAGCAGATAAAGATTAATATCTTCAGGTCTTTATGGACATCTTTGACAGTTTAGCAAGGCCTGATTCTGCCACCTTGCACTGAAATGTTAATAGATTTTTGTGTGGTTTGCCTTAGTGAGGATGACAGAGCCAGTGTCTGAATTTGTTCTACCCACCAGGTCATTTATTAGCAGAGAGCAATTAACAGAGTTATTGGAATCCAGAGATGTGACAAAGTTCAGCCATTTAAAACCAGAATTTATAGCACTGGGCCCACGCTTGGGATGAACACTACGGTTTAGTACAACCAGCCTTGGAGCAACATTTCCATCCTGCAAAAAAAATGTGAGTGTTTTCATTATGCATCAGACTGGAATGGAAACTTTTGTAATTTTCCAGGCAAAAAAAAAGAAGACATTCACACAGACTAGCTCAGAGGTTAGGGCCTTCTCCTACCTTACACAAAAAGCACACTGAGTCAGTCTGTCATATCTGTATCCAAAACCCCCACTTTGCCTGAAAAAACCCTCCACATTTTAATTAACAAATTTTCAAGTAGATTAAAATTTTATTACTCTCAAGGCTGCATCTGAAAGCATCCAAAGACATGAAGCTCACCATGTATCTCCTAAGCTGGTGTGCATCCTTTACACACTTCAGGGTAAAATATCTTATGTATCTATCCCATCCAGCCAGCCATGCACTGTACTTATGTAATTACTGCCAGATGGTGGGATGCATTCTATTTTGAATACCTATATGTTTGCTTATGTAAATACATAGAGAAAAAAAATGTTTGCTGTATTTTGTTATGCTGCTGTAAAACGGTGTTCCAGTGCTTTATTGTTTTGTCAGATCCCACTGCTGATAAAGCAGATTAAAATACTTAAATGTCAGCAGTTGTTTTATAAACCAAAGGTTTGTCTTAAGTATTTATTTGGTTTGGTTAATTTCTCCCATACGTGTTCACAGTACAACATCTGCTGAAGGCTAAATTAATTTTAAATATTTCGCTGGACAAAGAGAAAAAGCATGTAGCAGAATTTAATCATTTCAGTAAATTGGTCCAAAACGAGCTATTGTAACCATCCTCTAAGGACAGCTGTTCTTCTGCTGAAAAGGTATACTTTTCAGATAAGTACACACAGCCNATCCCCTCCCTTGCCCTGCTGGCCACACTGCTCTTGATGCAACCCAGCACTCGGTTGGCTGTCTGGGCTGCATGCACACACTGCAGGCTCATGTTGAGCTTTTCATCATTTCAGCCTCAGAAACAAGCTACTTGAAAGAAAAAAAGCCAACTAAATGAATTTCACTAAGAAGTAGCTCTAGAAAATTAAAACTAATAAGCAGCACAAATAAATAGCATTGCATTTGCACAGACGTTAACACCCGAGTCGCACAACCACAGTGCCATCTGTTGGTAGCGATTCCTTTCGCAGAGAGCATTAAAGTACAAAACCAAAATGGATAACTTTGCTAGCTTTTTGTTTTCTCTGTCTTAAAACCAAGACAGATTTATTCCTCCAACTGATCTTACAGTATACGTGCTCTTGTTTACAACTGCAATGCATATCAAAGCAGTATGGCTGTTAATAAGAACTCCCTTCACAGCCTTGGTGTAATACTCAGTTTTCAATAAGCTTTGTAACGTGTAGAGAAAGGCATATGAAGGCATATTTTTCATAAGTTATCAAATAAAGAGAAACAGATTGTTTTACTTACCAACCTCTAAGGTACCAGAGGGTGAAATGTGCCAAATAAGAATTCTGAATCATAGAATCATAGAATGGTAAGGTTGGAAGGAGACCTCAAGGATCATCTAGTTCCAACCCCCTGCCATAGGCAGGGACACCTCCCACTAGCACACGTTACTCAAGGCCTCGTCCAACCTGTGCTAGCTGAAAATCTACTCAATTTACCCTTGCAGTACTAGAGTACTGTACATGGGCTCCAGGGTATGATAATTACTTACACTCTTTGGAATACTCACTGCGAGATTTCCCTCTTATCACATCCTTTGCAGTGACCATTTAAGAGAACACATTTAGCATATCCATCTGATGTTTCAAGCCATAAAAGTAAAGATATTTGGAAAAAGAGATATTTGGTTTCCAGATATATAGCATAGATACAGTATATGTAGTATAGATGATCAGAAGACTGGAGCACCTCTCCTATGAAGACAAGCTGAAAGAATTGGGGCTGTTTAGCCTAGAAAGGAGAAGCCTCCGGAGAGACCCTGTATCAGTGTTTGAAGGGGACTTACAGGTAGGCTGGGGAAAGGCTATTTAGATGGGTTTGTAGCAATAGAATGAGGGGCAATGGTATGACACCAGAGCAAGGCAGATTTAGGTTCAACATAAGGAGCAAGTTCTTTACAACGAGGGTGCTAAAATAATGGAATAGGTTGCCCAGGGATGTGGTTGAGGTCCTGTCCCTGGCAACGTTCAAGATCAAACTTGCTGTGGTCCTAGCCAGCCTTATCTAGTTGGAGGTGTTCCTGCTCACTGCAAGGGGGTTGGATGAGATGACTTTTGAGGGTCCCTTTCAACTGATGCAATTTGAGAATGTGAATAGTATAATCTTCTGAGGCCACTCCTTGAAATACAGCAAAAGGGTCTTTGGAAATTGTATATAACACAACGAAGTCCTGTGACATACTTGCAGCTTTGACATGTGAGATCTGGTAAAGAATCATAGAAATTCAAAAGCCTCCTTGATTGAATCTTATTACATTGGATGTAATTTAATCACAGACACACCATGCTACTGACACTGAAAATAGTTCTAGCAATGGTTCTGCAAACCGTAATTATGTCCAGAGATATTTCATCACACAGAAGTTCAACATTTATAAGCCAAGTGGAAATACCCATTTTAGCATAAAGAAAAAATGACAAATCCACCAGTTTGCTTATTCAAAGTCAGTGTGACAGTTTACATGTGTAAAGTTACTCATATTCTTGGTGTTTGCAGGACCTGAGTTGGAAGTTACTGCATCTAAATTGCATGGCTTATGTCACTGTGCAGCTAGTGCAAAGCCATGTTAAATAGGTGATGGTTATATTTGTGTTGATATTTTAACTGCCAAATTCCTATCAAAACCAAAAAGTGTATCCACACTGGGGATGATTGGGAAAGATTCTATGTCCACTATAGAAAGAACATAAAGCAACCTACAGATGTATTCTCTGAAGGGAGCCGNCTGGAGGTGTTCAAGGCCAGGTTGGAGGAGGCCTTGAGTGAGCTGTACTAGTGGGAGGTGTCCCTGCCTATGGCAGGGGGTTGGAACTAGATGATCCTTGAGGTCCCTTCCAACCTTACCATTCTATGATTCTATGTATGTGCATCAACATGATCCCTCATTGAAGGCACAAAAGAAACTAACCACAAGTGAAGATAGAAGGTTCTTGCATGGTGAAAGAAAGGAAGCAGGCAAGACAGGATAATTAGTCTTTACTATGGAGGTAGGACATCAGTGAGTCCCATAGGAGCTTCTAGGAAAAAAAAAATATATCAAAAGTGACAGTGTGCACAGTGGAGAATTGATTGCAAAGGCCACGTGATTCTCTGTGGCAGCTCTGGAAATGGCAGGTGAAATTGGAAGAAAGTAAGGTGGTGCTTTTTTTTTTTTTTGAGGAAAAAAGATCACCTCTAGCTTTACACACAGATTAGTATGCTCTAAACTGTTACTACATAAAAATGGGATCCTCCTGTTACGTTACTGTGAAAAAAATGACCAGCAATACTTTTTAAAGGTATACGAGGATAACCGTTACTAGTACTGAGAAGGGCAACAAGGATAATCAAAATTATAGGATAGCTTCTGTACAGGCAAATATCTAAATAGATGAGAACTCTTTAAAAATTGGGCAAATTCATGAAGCCAAAGAGAGCTCTTTAACATAGAGATGATAGACTTTTCTACCCTGAAAACTGAAAGGATCTCAGACTGCTAGATGCTAACTGGTGCTCTCTGGAGCTGTTCCCCAGAAGTTTGTGCTCTTCCTTCTACCAATTTGTGCTACACCTCAACTTCAAAACAGAGTATTGGGCTGAATGGACCTTTGGTCTGTTAGAATTCAAACAAAAGTGTGATCTGTATAAGAACTTAATTAAACAATATCTCATTTTTCTGTTCTTGTTTTTCCATAAACATTTCTGCAAGTGCACTTGCAACTGACCTACAAAATCTCAAGGAGTTAATTTGTAAATCCTTAGGTCACAATTCACTGACAATACAAATATTAGTATTTTGGGAGCCCATTCTTATCCTTCCTGTCATATGGTAAGTGTTCTGTTGCAACAGAAAAGATTGGTAGTCTGAAAACCCTTAAACACTTCTTCATTACTCTGAAGAACTCAGTGATAAAAAAATACATTTATGCAACCACACACCTGCCACAGGATATGGAAGCAAAGGAAACAGAGTTAAAATGATGGTTGCTAGAGTTAAAATGATGGTTCCTGAGTTTCCAAGCAAATTTACAACACACTTGTTTGGTACAGTCCCTGCTGCTGCATAGTGAGATATCAACTAAGATGTCTGGGTGATCACTGCCTGAAGAAAAAGCAATGAGTGTGTAAGTTTAAAACTTCATTTTTCATTGAGTCATTTAGGCTTGGAACTGTTAGTTGTGTCCAGATCTAAGCCAGTTGACTCAGCTTCTACAGAAAATGGAGAAAGGAAAGCAGCCTAAAATTAATATTTAAGGGAAGTGGAAAGAATTGCCCTTTGGAATTGCCTACTGGAGAAAACCCTAGCTTTCAAATTCCCACAGGTATAAAATAGATTCATTCACAACTAATAGGAACTGTAATGTGGCCATGTAACAGTGCATTCCAGAGCTAAATACTTGGGGCTTATGGAACTAAGGTGAAGCCTGGAGATGTAGTACAGGGGATAAATTTCCCACTGTAAATGTTACAGAAGAATCTGGGACCCTCTTGCTTTCTGTACTCCTTCTCAGAACAAAGTCTAGGTACAGCTGAGTCTAGTCTTAGCCCTTGACTCTGAAGAAGAGTTTGGACCCCAGGTTCTGTCACGGATTCAGTTTATTTCACCTTGAGCTGGATGCCTCCAGAGAGGGACCCCTCTCATTTTTTTACCTGTGCCTTTTAAGGCCTCACAATCTATTCAATGTATCTGTTCACATAACATATACACAATTGCTTATTCAATCAGTTTTCCAGTGGTTATTGCTTCTTCTTATTGATTAGCTCTGTACTTCTACCCCATGAGGGCCTCTTTGTCTTCTGCCTGACCTCATCGTTTATATTCTGCTGATTTTCAGTAAGATGACTTCAAAAATTCAGCCTTGGTTTCAGTGCCTTCTATTATGACTAAGCAAAGGTTCAAATTAAAGTTTCAGTTATGATTTGTGGCCTAAGGCCACAGTATATCCATCATGCAGGCTAAACAAAATGACTCATGCTGAGTTAAGCAAAACAAGAGTAAATTCAACTTAATGTTAAGCAATCACAGAATTAATTCTAATATTCTATAAATATCTCAAACTCCAACAGTAAGAGGACTACTAACAGTTACATTTGAGGATTTGTGCTTCCTGAAGGAGAGTACAGACTATTTACTGGAAGGGTCTTCTGAGCAACAGTCACCTGGGAGAAGGTGAAAAGATTGTATTCTGTCATCTTCTGATCTGCCCAAGAAGCAGGTGGCTGGCAAAAGAACACACAGTGAAGTTTTACCTTATAGACTTATATTTAAGGTAAAAAAGAGGAAAAGAGAAACATGTTAAACAGATTACTGCAATTGCTATCAGATTACATTCATACTTATTTATCCTTAACAGTTCTTTTGAGGAGAAGGCAACTATTGCTGGGAGGGCAAATGAGGTACAGTGAGATAAAATCAGCAAAAGAAGCTACTCAGTGAGCCATGAGAAGAACCTATCACTCAAAAGACATGTGAGCCTCTCTGTAAGCCTCTACTTCTCAGTGCTGAGGGAATAGAGATTTCCAGAGGACATCTGGGAATGTGCAGTTCCTATTGAAATATGAAAAAAACAGTAATTCCCAGCAATGCAGTTGAAATTTGCATGTTTTAAGTGAGTCACGTCTACTCAGATTAAGTTGGAGGAATCAGTTAAAGTAGGAAGCAAAAAAGCACTTTCTGAGATGAATGGCAGCAGTTGTGAGACCCTGAATGACACAAAGACAGATTATCCAAAAGTTCCTCTTTGATACATCCCATAAGAAAGAAATGGTGGTCATCTAGGAAGCAGCACACAGGGGCCTGAAAATCAATTCAAGGCAGGATATCTGCATCAGAAATCAGCCTGTGAAAGAGATGGAACTATTCAGGGTCAAATGAAAGTGGAAAATCTCAGGATTTAGAAGCAGAACAGTTCAACAGCTACTTCTCCGAAGTATTCTCAATTTCTGCATGTAATTATGCATAAAGTCATGGATGAAGTTTCCACAAGAACAATACTCTTTGTGGTTGGACTCAGGAAATCTGTATGGCCATTCTCCACATGTGAAGCATAGAAATTACCTCCCCCTCCCATTTTCTCTTGTAGACAGTGAACTTTTAAAACTAGAAGGCTTGCTTCAATAGGTTTTTGTACTGTACTTTTGTACAGTACAGGATCTGGCAATAAGTTCATTCCTTTTTGTTTCAACAACCTAATACTCTCAATAGTGCAGAATAGTATCTCCCATTCTTACTTCAACTTAGATTTTTTTCTAAACTACAAAATAAATTTCTGAATGGAAGCCAGCCTCTGCTTTTCAGAAAGATCTATTATCCTTCTCTCTTTATCTCTATTACAGCAGGGAATAGAAACATCTCTTTTCTTCTTTGCTATATATCTCAGACTGAACTCCATCTCACCATCCAGGCTGTTAATAAAGATACTAAACAGTCATGTCCCTTGTATTGATCCCTGAGGAGTGTCACTATGCCAGCTGGACTCTGTACTGCTGACCAATACACTCCAGTTTTCCACTCACTGTCCACTAATAAAGCCCATATTTCACAAATTTTGCTGAAAGGAAACTAAGAGAAGCTACTTCAAGGACCTTGGTAAAGCCAAGATATGCAAATTCCACTGCTCTTGCTTTGTCCAATGGGTCAGACTTCTCATCAGAAAGTGATGATTGCTCAAGTGTATGGTGTTCTTGGTAAGTCCATGTTGGCTATTCCAAATTACCTCATTGTTCTTTGTGTATCTTGAAATGGTTTCCAAGAGGATTCCTTCCATTACTTTCCCACGGATGGTGGTAAGACTGACCTGCCTTTAGTTTGCTTTATCCTCATTCAGGCCTTTCTTGAAGATGTCACATCTACCTGGGCTCTTCAGCCTGGAGAAGAGAAGGTTTCCAGGAGACCTTAGAGTAGCCTTCCAGTATCTGAAGGGGGCCTACAGGAAGGCTGGGGAGGGACTATTGACAAGGTCTTGTAATGACAGGATGAGGGGCAATGGGTTTAAAGTAGCAGAGGGGAGATTTAGACTGGATGTTAGGAGGAAGTTCTCTGCAGTGAGGGTGGTGAGACACTGGCACAGGTTGCCCAGGGAGGTTGTGGCTGCTCCCTCCCTGGAGGTGTTGAAGGCCAGGTTGGAGGAGGCCTTGAGTGAGCTGTACTAGTGGGAGGTGTCCCTGCCTATGGCAGGGAGTCGGAACTAGCTGATCCTTGAGGTCTCTTCCAACCTTACTGTTCTATGATTCTATGATTCTACCTAGTCTCAAACACTGATAGCATTCTGGATTATCCTGACCTTTTAAATGTGATAGAAAATGGCCTTGCAATGACATTGGCCAGTTCTCTCAGCATCATTTAACACATCTCATCTGGTACCATAGACTTGTGCATATCATAGAATCATATAATGTGCTGAGTTGGAAGAGACTTTTAAAAGTCATCTAGCCCTATCCCCCTGTGGTGAGTGGGGACATCTTTAATTAGATCAGACTGCTCAGACCACAGATTTTCCCACAGTCTCCCTGCAAAGAGGGATCACGAATATTTGCAACCTCATAGCAGCTCTGAGCTCACCAGAGCAGGGCTACAGGAGCAAGACATGGCCAAACTCAATAGAAACCAGGAAAGCTACACTGATAATATGAATGATGAAAGACAATTGCTGATCTAGAATTCACCTCTGGCAACAGAGCTGATTGTGTAAATCCACAAATCTAATTCATAAAGCTGCTGTGGGAAATCTCTCAGTTTTCTGATCTGTTTAATCACATTAGGATTTTTTTTTCCTAGAGAATTAGAAAACTTGTAAAGAGCAGACAGTTAGCACCCACACCACTGTAATGTGCATTACAGTGCAAGCAAGACCAAAAAACAAGACTGTTTCCCAAGAAAGACCTATAGACTCAAATGCCACACTAAGTCTTTTATGACCAGAAAGGAAAGATGAATGTAAGAAACTGTACAAAGAAGGAAAAAAAACAACCCAAAACCCAGTGTATTCAGATAAAATAAGTGTGGGTTTGTAGCCTCTAGTCTCTGCCACGAGTTTTTTGGCTAAAAAGCACCTTACACAAGTTGTGGGAAAAGTAAAGAACTTCCTTGGAGAGATGTCTGTTACTTCCATAAGTTGCACCCAGGTGGAATTTTGACAGTACAGAAGGAAAGCAAAGAAACTCTGGAGTATCTAACTTCCATCTAAGACAAAAGGCAAGACAGATGGATGTGGTAGAGAAGGGGAAACAGAAAAATAAATCAGCATCAACAAAGTGGCAGAAAATTCTCCTGCCTGTGCAAACTAAAGACTTGAAGCAGATTCTGTCAATACAGTCAGTGTGAAACATACTGAGGGACAATACTGGTACCAGCCATATATGCTGCTTTATAATGATCAACAGCACTGTATAAGACAGTTTAAGACAATTTAGACAAATATGACTCCAGCATCATAAATGACTAAGTAATTAACATATACTACAAAGAGCACTAGAAAAGTTCTTATGGAAAAGAACAGCATACAAAAAATGTCCTGGTAAAGTGGACAGTGAAGCATGAATTCAGTCCTTTGAATAACCAAAGTGAAGACCAGATCACATGATCTTTGGTGAGGCACTGGCACA